>JAODGE020018976.1:0-11110 GCA_027574965.2 Ecitophya simulans
AAAATGTTGGCACATTTTTAACAGTTTGGGGGTGTACCAAGTCGGCACCGAGCAGCTGTCGCCCCTCGTCAGATATTTTGAAGTTCGCCAGAAATATTCAAGTTCCCCACTGTTATTCACGAACGAATGTGAACATTGCCCCAACGGCGGTTTAATGTAGGCAACTTTTCTTACACCAAATGGTTAGATTTTATTCGGTTGCTTAATTCAATTTCGTGCCAAAAAAATACGTTTTTTAATATTTACGTGTTATATTAAAAATTCTGTTAGGTGTTTACTGTAGGCAACTTTTCTTACATCGGATTCCCCTTTGTTCGATTGATTTTCTTGTTTTTTTTTCTCTCCTTTATACATTTTTTTTACAAATCACAGGTTACTATAGGCAGCTTTTTTACGCGTCATTGTAACTGGGGTGTCTGTTAATAGCCTCCTTGACTCGTTCGAAAGTTACAGAACTGTTACAGAACGCCTTATTCGCACCAAAATCATGAAAACCGTGCCAAATCGGGAGCGCGCTCGTAACGAAACTTTATTTCGAGCGCACATTTCGTAAATGTGCGCAAGTCGCAGATGACCGTTCGTTCGTCTATTTGTCCGCAAACGCGCAGACTTTTGTTTTTTTACTGCCGCTCGGCGCACATTTACGGCCGCTTTGGTCCGCAGCCAACGGCGATGTTGTTTCGCAGCCGTCGAAACAAAACCCACGTTCAATGCGAGACGTAAATTTCGCACGAAACCGCATAACCGACGACCGAGAACAACGAACGCACGTTGTGCGTCTTGTCGGCGTGGCGTGTAATTGAGTAATTACATTTTTATTGCGATCGATCGGCATCGATTCGGCGTCCATTTATGGGCACGGGCGCGGCGTGCGATCATCATCATCATCATCATCGTCGTAATTGGATTTTCGTTTAAATTGTTAAGCCTTACATTGTTAATTTTTTTTAAATTGAAAAATCGCAATCATTTTTTAAACGAGAATATTACCAAACCGTCAATTAATTTTATCAACTATTAATTATCGTCGAGCAATATTGCACCATTTTACCGAATGGCAATTAATTGCTCGTCGTGTAAAGGTCGTGACTCATCTGAATATGCATGGATTGGTCGACATAGCGCCGACAATTCTATTCATTCGCGGGCGATTTTTGTGTGTTCGCAGTCCTCGATTACGACCAATTACAGTTCGCAGCCAGCGTTTAATCACGAAACTTCGACAATAACGCGCGCGAAATTACTTCTTGAAACGATTGCGAGTCAAGGCCTTGTCGAAAGTTCACGAATTGAAGAAGTGTTAACTAATTCGAAAACGTTTTCGCGGCAATCAAGAGCATTCTGCGCGTGCGCCGCGACCTTGACGCGAACGATTCCATTCATTCCGGCGCGCGCCAGTGACTCACGCAACCAGCGCGGCCGACGACGTTGCTTAGTCTCGGTTGCGGCTTTGTGGCGCCAGCCGAGGAGTCTTGCGGTCGCGCGAGCCGACGAGCCGAGCAGCCGGCGCAAAATGAACTTCGTCGACGACCATTACAACAGAGTCGGTCGGCCGGACGTCGACGCCGACGCGTTCGACTACGTCCTGTGCGGCGCTGACGTGCCGTCGACAGGTTAGATGCGCTCCGTCCGCGTTTCGCACGATTACCAGAACGTTCTCGATCTGAAGACGTATTACCACGTAACACACGACTTTATAGCCGATTACGACGCTCGGAACCACATCGAGGAGGTCGTTTAACGCGCGCCTGCCTGCCTGCTTTGTGTTTGCAGATGGTGATGGATCGACCAACAGTCTGGCTGAGAAGAAGAGGACCGGCCCTCCTGAGAACACTACAATGTACATTGTGAGTCTTATCGCTGCGCAATGATGTTCAGTTGCAATATGCTTGGTGGTTTTAGGTTGCCGATAGAGACACACTGACTTCGCTCGCTGCCAGATTTGATACCACTCCGTCAGAACTCACCAAATTGAATCGTCTTGGCACTCCGTACATTTTTCCCGGGCAGCAATTGTACGTGCCGGTGCGAGTGCCGGCCGATAACGATTCGGACACTTCGACGCCCATCGAGGAGCCGCACGACGAGCTGCCGGCCGACGAGAAGGGTAATGAGACGCAATCCCTGTCGAGTCTGGCGTGACACTGAACGTGTCACAATGTCGCCGCGGAGATGTTTGTTAAGGTCTCGCGCACACAATGCCGTGTATAAATAGACGGTTGTGGAGAGTCACAATTCGCGGTCGGAGTCGCTTTACGACGTGCTTCGCGCACGAATTTGCACCGCGCCGGCGGCGATAAGAGCGAATCAAATAGGAGCGCGCCCGTATTTACTCTTTCGATAGCCGCGCGAATCGGCATTGTATTTTATCCGACGTCGTGCGCGCACACATTAATTTATTGCGTTTCGGGGCAGTGCGGCGATCGCGACGATGAAAGTCAAATGCGCAGTCGTTGCGGCGCCATGTTCGGTATAACGTTTTTTCAGAGTGAGTCGGAGCGAACGGCACGTTTCGGGATTCGTACGTTGCGCGAGACTGTAACTTCGTTCGTTTCCAGAGCTCCTGGACAACCTGCGCCCCGCCAGCCCGAAGCCCGGCCATGTGGAGCGAATACGCACGCCCTCCGGCCCGAACGACGTCATCGCCGAGGAGGAGTCGGCGATCTACAAGCGTTTCCTCAAGATCAACGTGCGCCACATCACCGACGGACAGGGCGTCGTCTCCGGCGTGCTGCTGGTCACGCCCAATGCGGTGATGTTCGATCCGAACGTCTCCGACCCGCTGGTGATCGAGCACGGGCCGGAGGCGTACGGCGTCATCGCGCCGATGGAGTTCGTCGTCAACGCGGCGATCTACAGCGACATCGCGCACATGCGCGTCGGCCACGTCGAGCAGAGCGGCGGCGAGAAGCCGGAGATCTACTATCCGAAGAGCGAGAAGAGCGCCGCCGACTCGCTGCTCGTGAAGGACGAGACTTTCCCCGAACTGGGTACGTTGTCGTCGGGGGCGCACGCGGCGCGCGTTTTCAACGGTGCGCGCGTTTTGCAGTCACCGCCGACGATGCGGAGTCGATCTGTTCGTGCACGGAGCGCGAGGGCGACGCGTTCCCGAAAGCGTTCGAACGCGAGCTCGTCACGCCGACGAACCTCGACGATTCGGAGAATCTCGGCGTGCAGCGCACCGCCGAGGAGCGACGCAAGTCCCTGCTGGACCACCATTGGGCCATACCTTCGCGCGATCGCGCTTCGATGGACACGGACGAGTTGCTGCTGCCGACGTCCGCCTCGCCGGCGCCGCCCGGTCACAACGACGACGACGAGGACAGCCTCACGAAGCAGAGCTGCCACGATTCGGGCATCGACATACGAGACACCAGCATGCCGCCGGTCGTTCCCATACCGACGAAGAAAGTGAGTATCGCGATGCTTGCGCAGCGATGAACAATACCTGACATGACAGTGCTAACGCAATCCTTCCTTTCTATTTGCTAACTAAATTTTCACGCATGAATAGCCTTTAACTCAGGTAATTAGCAGCTAGTTGCGAGGCGCAAGTGGGCGAATCTGATGGGGCTTTCTCTTTCTGTTCGCGACAGGTCTACAGCGACGCGGATGTCATTCTGTCAAACGACTGGGTCCCGCCGCTGACAATAGCACCGACGCACGTGACCACCTCCGACGCCACTGAAAGTCCCGGCAGGAAGAAGACCAACTCGGTGTCGTTCAGTTTGGACTCCAGCTCGGAGGCGGATCAGAGTTCCGCCTGTCTCTCTACCAGTGCCACCGATAAGGACGACCTGGACAAGGGCGGCGAGAGTCGGAAGAATAAGGTGTGTACCATGTTGTGTTCGCTGCGTTCGAGCGGGTGCGAGATGACGACACGCGTCTTCTTTAAAGATGTTGAAACGACTGTCCTATCCGCTGTCTTGGATGGAAACGCTCGCCGGCGAAGGCAGCAAAGACGAACCGGAGAAAACGCCGCATCCTCATTCGGCCGACGCGCATCACTCGTCGTCGGTCTTCTCGAAGGTCTTTTCTAGGTAAGCGCGACGACGCCATGCTCGTTCGCATGCGCCGTATTGTCGACGAGTTTCATGCGGCGGTGGCGCGGAATTGTCATTTTCGTTTGCGATCGAACGCGTCGCACGTTGCCGCTTTGCGTGCGGATTGAACTAATTGATCATGATCTCTCTGTGGATTGCATTCGTCACGCATACAGTTCGCCAATCAACTTGGTGGACTTTGGCACCGGGCTGTTCTTGAGCAAAACGCCCTCGGAGGAGAGCGGCGGTTCGGGCGGCCCGCATTCGGGCGGCAGCGGCGGCGCGCCGATGACGCCGGCGGCCGCCGCCGCCGCCGACTCGCTGCACACGGACTCGTCCAGCTTCTTCCCGACTAACATTATAAGCTCGATGGGCGCGAGCGTCGGCGCGATGGGCGCGCAGGTTGGCGCCTCGGTCGGGGCGACCGTCGGCGCCGTCGGCGAGGCGGTCGGCGCTTCGGTGAACGCCGTCGGAGGCGCCGTCAACGCCGTTGGGGCCACCGTCGGCGCTGTGGGGTATGTCCTTATGTGTTGGCCGCCGCTCCGTGCACACGATCCCTCACCGACACCCGACAGCGCAGACACTCGTGCTCGTGCCGTGCTTGCGGTTCTTAGATTAGCACACCTCTCGCCGCGAATATTAACACGATAATCCAACCGTTGCGCGGCATCTGGCACACGAATTACCCGCCGCTCACGGGCATCAGTTGCGAGTAGTATAATTCGTCGTATGTTGTCGTCGTCGTCGTTGCGATATCCGCGCTAATCCGTGCCAACCGTGTTTCAGGCGTTCGTCGGTGGGCACCTTCATCAGGCAGCCGACGGAGGGCGGCGGCAAGGGTTCGAAGGCGCCTCCGCCAAAGTTGGATTACAGATCCATGGTGTCCGTGGACGACATGCCGGAATTGTTTGTGTCGTTTGAAAGTAAGTTGCAAGGCTGGCAATTAGTCGGCGTTTGGTTCGATGCTGTAATACCGAAAGAAACATCCGAATTTACAAAGAAACATCTTCATTCGACATTGGCATCCTGCAGTTAGAACGAATGGTTGTGCTTACACAGCACCGGCTGTCAGCAGTAGAAATTGCCGTAGAACTAAACATTCAGTGTTCGTTAAGTTACAAACCATCGCGGCGGTCATAGAAAACAATCGCCATTGCGTGCGAAACATTAACATGATAATTTCTATGAGCGCTCCAAAAGTTTACATCGTAATCATTCCCATTTAATGATTGTAAGTAATTTGTCTGTTATGGCAGTGCGTTCGCCGCACTTTGGGCTTGACCAGCTGGGTAGGTGTAGTTCATTCTAATTAATTGCTCCGCACCGCATGCTTGTGACGTTGTTTTTTTTTTCCTTTTTGCCTGCGCAATTATATTGCGTTGCTTTTAATTTCTACTTTCTCGTTCCTATTTTTGTTCTCGTTGTCATAATTACAGGCGACGGCAAACAACATGATAGGTTTGTTAAGTTGTTTTTAGATATTCTCTCTCTCGCTCTCTCTATGTTGATTGAGTTTTAATTGATTAATTGCGCCGATGCGGTGCCGTAATCGATGCGCCAGGTGTGGGCGAGTAAATGAACGTTTCGTTGTAGAACTGATCCCAAGGCCGGCAAGGTCGTGCGAGGACCCGCCGCTGTATTTGCGCTTGCGGATGGGCAAGCCCGTCGACAAGCCGATACCGCGCTCCACGCCGCTCATGTCCTACGGCAAGAAGAAGATGCGGCCGGAGTATTGGTTCGGCGTGCCGAAGAACAAGGTCGACGAACTCTACAACTTCGTGCAGGCCTGGGTGCCGTATCTGTACGGCGAATTGAACGAGGAGCACGTACGTGTTGTTGTTGCGTTGTGTTACAGACGATCGGGGCTTGTGTTTTATTTTGTTATTTTCCTGTAGGTGCGCGGTCGCGGCTTCTCGCTGGTGGAACTCGACACCGAGCTGTGGAGCGACGAGCCGACGCCGTCGGCCAGCCGACACGGCAGCCAGGACGGCGAGATGCCCGAATTTACCAAAGAGAGTTGGGAGGTGAGCGAGCGCGCCGCGTTTGATCTCTCGTCGCCCGCACCGTCGGCGACTCATTTCGTTTTCAATTTAACGACGCCGGCCGCGAAATTGTTTACGAACCATTTTGAATGGCAAGGCCAACGAGCGCACAAACGGTTTGCACTCACCGCGATCTCGCCATTCTTTTACGATTGGCTTTCGTTTGCACTTCCGTTGTCGCGGCGCGCCAATTGATGATTGCGAATCGCGTCGCGCGCGCATCGTCGCCGTCGATCGCAAATCGATCTACTCATTTCCGTGTGCTTGTGTGTGGGTGCAGCTGATCAAGGCGCCATACGTTAAGATCTACAGCATCATCAAGACGCAGACGATGTCGGCGGATGGGAACGATGAGGTGACCTATGCACGTCACAAACAGAAACAAAGACACGACCAATACCAAAAAGAGATTGTTAACACCCTCCCAAAAGAAACGAAACCGTGTTGTTCTGTCTCTGTTGCCTTCGTGTCTTACCCGCCCTGCCTGCCTCACTCGTCTCTTACTTGTGACTCACTGCCCGCCACCCTGTTCTGTAGCTCTGTCTGACAGAAACGTGCATACCGCCACTCTCGCAACTTACAAAACTCTCTCGACTCCCCCGTCCGGAGGGCGGGAGCGCACGCCCTAGTTGAATCCGCTTCCGTCTTCTTAGTGTGTGGCAGTGTTTGCGTACTTTCCATGTTAGATGACTAGCGATGTAAATATTATCACTGTCGCTGTCCGCCGGCGGGCGCGCTGCGTGTCTCTCGTCCAAGACGCCCGGCGATGGTCCGTAGCTCTAGAATGTGCTAGCGACTATTTTCGTTGCGCTGCAAGCCAGCACGCCGCACGGGTTTTGTATTTTTGGACGTTGACCATTACGTAACACACGCACACGCTGGTATGGGGCGCACCTTAGTTATGTCATTGCGCGTGTAATTATTCATTTCCAAACTGCAATCCAACACACACACAACATGCACATTTCGCTATTAACGAAACCAGTTTAAAACTGTTTACTTCTGCGCTACGAGCGATTCGATTCATGCGTAGGGAACTCGTTTTGATCGAGACGCCGCATACGGTATTGCGAGCGGCGCGCTCGAGCACGTCAATTTTTTTTTTTAGGCTCGGTGCGCACGGCCCCCCGGTTGAATCGAATTGAAATAATTCAGCTCGATATTAACATATTAAACGGCGCCGCCGAGCGGGGCGAAGAGCGCGCCGCGCGTAAACAAAATACCACGGGCGAAGAAACGAGTTTTGACGGACCGATCAGTGCGCGCTCGCAGTTTGGCGTTTGTGCCGGCATTTGGTCGGCATCGCGTGGCCGTTTTGTTAAATACGCCGCGTGTGGGGCGTCGAGATAGATCGGCTGACAGAAACTCGACGCAACTATTCAATTACCGCGATTGCAGTGCGCGGAACAATCGCGTTTGCATATCGCATTCCGGCGTTCTCCGTCCCGTTGCGTGCGTTGGTGATAATGGGCCGGCGTATTTAATTCTCGTGCAGAAACGAGGCGAATCGGGTCGCTTGTCCGACGTTTGTGACGTTCTCGTCTGTCAGCATCCGAACATGAATTTTGTAAGCAAGCGCCTTACGTGCGCGTATTTTTTTTTTTAAGTTCGTGACATTTCGACAAACACGTTTATCATATAAACATCCGACTCTCACGAAACACGCCTCTCTCGCATCTACCTCATGTTAGCTGTGTATGTGATTGATGAATCGATGATATCCATTCGATCGGAATGATTATTTAGCAAATAGAGTACGTGTGCTTTTATGTCACGCTGACTTGGTGGAGTGTCCGGACGTGGACTCGGTTCGTGCTGACCGCCGTTTGTCTCGCAGGTGCTGCCCATGAACGAGGAGTTTCGGCGTGCGCTGTACGCCTCGGGAACGCAGTCGCTGGACATCGAGCTGACGCCGCCGGACCTCGTCGGCGTCACCGAAGTGCTCACCTACGAGCATCGCGAGTCGCTGTGCAAGCACTTGCCGGCGCGCGCCGAGGGCTACGTCTGGACGCTGGTGTTCAGCACCAGCCAGCACGGCTTCTCGCTGAACTCGATGTACAGGAAGATGCACAAACTGGAATCGCCCGTTCTGCTCGTGATTCAAGATACCGACAATAACGTGAGTGCGTTCGGCAACGTGCGTCGCTGTATTATTTCGTGCGAACCGACGGCGGTGTTTTGGCCCGCATTGCCCGAGTGGTCGATTGAAATGTTTTCGTCGCAGGTATTTGGTGCTCTAACATCTTGCGCGCTGCAAGTGTCCGATCACTTTTACGGCACCGGCGAGTCGCTGCTCTTCCGGTTCAGTCCCGAATTCCAAGTGTACAACTGGACCGGCGAGAACCTGTACTTCATCAAGGGGAACAACGAGAGCCTGAGCATCGGCGCCGGCGACGGCAAGTTCGGCTTGTGGCTCGACGGCGATCTGTACCAGGGCAGGTCGGAGTCGTGCAAGACCTACGGCAACGATCCGCTCACGCCGAACGTGGACTTTGTCGTGAAGACGTTGGAATGCTGGGCGTTCGTCTAGGCGGTCGCGCGGACTCGTCGGTAGCTAACGATAAGCGAACGCGTGGCGATCTGGCAGCGGGGGCGTCGGTGCGTTCGCGATCCCTTACTCTGCGACCAATCAAATTGATACCCGATGGGTCGCCGCTGTGCGTTGGCCGAGCGCGCGTCGCCGCGCCGATTGAATTGATCAAACAAACGCTTTATTATTTATTGTTATTACTTCGTTATGGATACAACAGAGATCAGCAACACAACTGATGCAAAATGCTTCTATTCATAGTCATTGTCGCTGCGTTCGCTCGCGACCGGTGTCGGATGGCCGGCGAGGTGGCGAGTGGACGCACTTAGATTATCGATAAAAATTGTTGCGTAGGACTAATCATCTGGTCAAATACTAATTGAAGATATAAAATTAGTCATTCTATGTTGCTTGTTGCTTACAACGAATGACCCCACACGTAGGAGGACAAGGCAAACAGACTCCCTCTTATTTATTATTCGCTCTCAGCCCGGGTGATTGTGTTGTAGCAATTTGCCGTACGAAGAAAGGCTGTAGTGTCTGTCGTGTCAATTAGATGCGTAGTTCTAACGCATATCAGTTGTCAATTTCAACGTGAAACCTAGCGCAAACACTCGACTGTGGTGGCGATTGAAATGCAACACACACAAACAAAAAAAAAACTCAAAAATTGATAACTATTCAAATTCGAAACTTTATGCAGGGCATTGGGCTACGAAGTTACATACCTACAGTGTGTAGATGAGGCGGCTAGGAAGCACCACGTAGGGAGGAGATGCTGTGTTTCTTTGCCATCGTCGATGCCGCACGTCATTCACCGATTACTGTTTTTGTGATACATATTTCAATCGGTTCTCGCACCGTCGACACATACACCGACGCGCGATTTTAGCGTAACCGAAATGCTATTACTCACAGAAGTGTTGCGATGATCGGACGTCGTTGAAGAGAGAGAAAACCAACGCTGTTAAACTCATCCGCATACCAACAACTGTACGTTATGTGATAGATGTTGACGTAGATGCCCTGTAATGTACATGTTTAGAGGCTGTTATGCGGTTCGGAAGTTTCTCCATGCGGCATGATCGAATGTATCCTGAGCAAGCTGTGCTGACACAATGATGAACCAATTAGTCTTAACAATACTATGTAAACGAAAAATGCATACCATCATAAACTATGTATTTCGATAAATTGCATAAATAACAAATTAAATGTATATTTTTTGTAATGTAACGTAACGCTCGAGCGCTTGTTCTTTGCGAATGGTGAACGGTGGAGAGATGGAGAACCGTAAATATTTATTAGGAATTAGGTTGATGTCTATAAGTTGTGTACTATAACGTTTATCTAGTTATCTATCTGTATAAATATTGTATATAATGATTATTAATCAAATGCGAGTTTTGTTTTCTTTTACCTCGCTCTTTTCACCTTAGTCTTCAATTCAGAATGTAGCAGTTTTGGACATGGTAACTTCAGCTACTTTGATCAGAGAGTATATAATACAGGAAAGTGCTCATTTTGTTAAAAAAAAAACATCCTTCAAATTGCTGCACTCGGAGATATCGATGAATGAAGGAGGTCGATTTGTAGGAATAAAGGAGTATGTTTTACTTAAGGAATTGTTTTTCTTTAAGAACAGTGCCAGCACAGCTTGAAATCGTGGTAACAAAGTTGATTGTGGGTGTTCTAATTGAAAATTTCTATAATACTACTAATGCAACACAAACCTGTGTAATAAATCTTTATTTGACCTTGATCATTGATTATATCGTTAATCTTCTGCCTCTATACTCTTCTAACAAGTGTCTAAGAAAGTTAAATAAAAACGGAGGAAGAAAAATGGCGACGGCGATTTCGCCTCAAGTTTATGTGCGACTAATATTTATTCCACGGTATCTAGGAGGGTCTATCATATTTATTGCCGCTTCTTGCCGGCATAAACTACAAACCAATATTGGCAGTAAATACCTGAACGTTGCGTTACGAGTCGTTTGTCTGGAAACCTTTCTGCCCGGTTTCCACGAAACGAATCGCCGTCGATTTGCCCGCAATCAATAGAACGACACAATGCGGCGCGACCGAGCAAAAGTTATTACTCACGCGAAACGTTAATATAACACCTTTCGATGACTTATTAATGATGCCCCCACCGATTCATTAATTTTCTTAGGCGGCGGCCGAAAGGTCATCAGCGCCGATCCGTTGATTCGGCGACGCGTCGATCCATCGACATCATCAATCTCTCCGGCCGGCGTGACGGATACGGTGTCGCGAAATTGCCTTGACGAATGCAACCGCGGCGGTTTTCATCGTCGTCGGCTGCGGGTCCGCCACTCTAAACAATGCACTTTCATTCTTAATTTACTATTACCTATTTTGCATGTCAGTGTGTTCGATGAAAACATTTTGCTCCATTAGACTTTCTCCTCTTTATTCTTTGTAAAATGACAACAAATGTGAATAAAATGATCATATCCTCCCATTCCAAC
>JAODGE020018980.1:0-48120 GCA_027574965.2 Ecitophya simulans
GTTTGGTGACTAGAAGCGTGGCGCTAGCGCCAGATGCATCGGCGGTAGGCGGCTTTTCATAAAGAAAGTTTTACAAGTAGACCACCCACGACTTTAGACGATTTGCTATGGATCCGACGCACCGCACTCTACCCCGCCGAACGATGAGCGATCGCGTCGTCTGCCACCCTCTGCTTTGAACTGATCAACAAGATTCGGCATTTCGCGCTGCGCGCACAAGCGTGCCATCTAATTCTACCGCACTGGTATGCGTTTGCGTGTTTATCCTACGACTATAAGCTACTCGTTTCCCCCAATTAGCTTACCTAGCGTTAGTTAAAGATACGGCGAAATTATTACGATTTGTTACTTGCGAACGTGCTCTGCCACATCTTCAACGGCTAAACGTAAGTGTGAGCTTGCACCGGCGCAACGCGCAAGAGGCGAACGGACGCCTTAAGATACTAATTGTAAGCGGCATTAACTAGACAAAGAGGAAGAAAAGAGGAGAAAAGTGCGTCGCGACCACGTCGTACGCAACAGCGTGAATCACACGACGGCCCTTTGAACTCTGCGTCGTACGAAAATAGACTGTACGGATGGCGTGTGCGAAAATCGAAATCCCACTCCGTGCGCTCAACCGGTCGGATTGCACAGTTGTTTGCGATGTCTCTCGTGCGGTGGTCTCGGTGGCTGGCGGTTGCCTCATCTCTAATCTGCTGTAAATCAATTCTCGTGTAAACATGGCGCATCGCTAACCGCCAGAGGCGTGCAATCGTTCACCTCGCCAGCGACGCAGGAGGCCGGCCGACGCAATCAGCAGAGCGAGCAGGTAGGCTCGACACGTTTCGGCCGAGCGTCGGCTCGCGCCGGCGGTGATGTCCTCGTCGACGGCGACGTCTGCGTCGACGGCGTGGTACGAGTACGGACCGATCATGGCCGCGTAGGCGATGACGTGCGCGACGTACGTTTGCTCGTGGACGGCGTGAAAGAGATGCGCCCACGGTCCTGCGAACAGGATTTTTATTGCTGCCTTAGCGCGAGCAAATATTGGCGCGCCGTTTAATCACCTTGCGCGTACACCAGGACGTCCGTCCCGTCGTGCGGCACCTCGTTCGTCACAATGCCGGCCTGCTGCGCGTAGTCGTAGTCGTCCGTGTCGACCGTCGACGGATCCTCCCGGACGACGGTGTCGTTCGCGACGGCGTATTTGTAATTGCTGCGGCCGCCGACGGCGTAGACGAGGCTGGTGTACGGCACGCCGTCGACCTTCGACGCCGAGGCGACGCCGGTGATCTTGCGGTCGCGCGACGCGTATCCGGCGATCGCCATCGGGTGGCTGTGATCGCTCGTCACGATCAGCAGCGTGTCGTCCGGATCCACCTCGGCGAGGGCGGCCGCCACGGCGTCGCTGAAGGCGACGGTCTCGCTCAGCGCTTTCTTGGCCGTGCCGCGATGATGGCCGAAATCGATGAGACCCCCCTCGACCTGCGTCACAGCGAGGAGCACTCAGCATTGGCCGCGGCGGCGTTTCGCATGCGGCGCTGACTTACCACCAGCGCATAGCCGGTCGGGTGCGCCTTCAGGAGCCTGATGGCCGCCGTCGTCATGTCGGACAAGGAGGGCATCCCGGCGGGCCCTTTGTCACGCTCGTGCTCCATCTTCAGGTGGCCGTTGGCAAATACGCCCAGCGTGTACTTGGTGAGTCCCATCCGCGTCAAATCCATGTTGTCCTCGAGCAGTTGGTGGGACACGTCGCGCTCGGCCTTGTCGTCCAGCCAGGTCTGTATCAAGTCTCTGCCATCCGTGCTGTAGCAAGACCACGCGTCCACCGGATCGTTGGTGCGGTTGCTCACGTGCGACTGCAGCATCTGCCGGCCACCTCCCATGATCACCTAAATGGCACACCATGCCGGTCGGATTTGATGTGGCAAAAGAAAGGAACGGGGAAAAAAACACAACAACAACAACAACAATGCGCTCACGTTGATGTCGCGCCCCGGCCTGTCCTCGATCAGCTGCGTCGCGATGTCCCGACATTGGGTGGCGTTGCCCATGTCCGCCTCGCACTCCCAGTACCTGTTCGGCGTGTGCGCGTACAACGCGGCCGGCGTCGCGTGCGTGATCCTGGTGGTCGTCACGAATCCGGTGGCCATGCCCGCCGCCTGCGCCCACACGAAGAACGACTCCAAATGCGTGGCGGGATCGCGCGAGCGCTCGCAGTCGTTCGTCTGGACGGTCGCGTCGACGCCCGCGTTGCGCACATTGGTCTTGACGCCCGTGAACAGCGCCGTGGCCGTGGCCGTCGAGTCGGGCACTAGTTTGTCGGCGGAATAAGTCTGTCCAACAGATGAGACCAGAGCTTTACGCGGCGCCAACGACGCGACTCGCGGCCACTCGCAGCTACCTTGAGTACACCAATATTGGGCAGTTTCTCGAAGGACAGGAAACCCTTCTCGGTCTCCTGGAGGATGCGAGCCGCGGTGACCGTGGAGAGTCCCATGCCATCGCCGACGAAGAGAACGACATTTTTGGCTTGGTTGGTGTTGGGGCGATACTTGAGCGCGTCCTCGATGTCGCGCTCGGCTTCGTGGCGCCACGAAGACTTATCTGCATTCGAGACCGGGCTTAGAAGCGGTTTCGGACTGCATTTGCATGATGGTGCAACGAGATGTTGCACAAGCATTTAGCTCGACTTGAATGCGCGAAGGCCGAACATCAACTTTCAAACAGATCATGCGTAACGTCGTCGGCGCCGAAGTTTCAACTTGAAGGGCCGAACGTGTAGTCTAACGATTCAAAATTATTCAACGCAATTAATTCCGAAGGCGAGTCACCTTGAGAATGCGCTACGTTTTACGCCGATTAGCATGTTTGCCGACACACTTGTCGGACGTCGTGGCTATGACTAACGGGCAATAATTCGTTCATACGTCGCAATGTCATGCTCCGAATGCGCCGAATGCAGCGCGAAGAGGCAGAGTGAACATGAAATGATTACCTTCGACGCTGACGTGCTGCCCAAGGATGGCTGCAGTCGGCAGAAATAGTGTGAAAAGTGGAAGCAGCTCTGCAACCATCTTCCAAGCTTGAAGTTCTCCGTCTTGTCGGAATTCGTTTGGCGCGCGTCGACTCGAAACGTTTATTACCAGTATGTTTGTATGTTTTTTTTGTTGTTGTGTTGTTTTTCGTTGTTCGCACGATCCGGCCGCGCGGCCGTGCGCGATTACGGCGGAATTGATCGGCGGTTTAGGAGTTTCGCGTCTGCGACGCGCGCGCGCCGACGAAGTGCGCCGGGAAAGGAAGCGCGTTTTTTACGCGACGACACGAGCGACGCGCGCTTCAGCAAGCCAACGCCGTCGGCACAACGCGCGAACGGCTACACGCCGCGTGCCGCACTTTCGGCCCGGTATATATACGCCGCGCCGCGTGCACCACCAGCGGGCGCGCGCTCGCCGACGTCGCGGTGTCTCGTCGCCGCCGCCGCCGCCCCCGCCGCCCACGGCGGGCCTGTCGCGCGGCGTTCGCGGCCGCGACCGGTCGGCGATGGCTATATCGGGTCGTGGAGTCGAATTCGCAGCGCGCAGTTAACGTCCGATGGGTTCGGCGAGTTTCCTATTTGGCGCGCGCGGAAGCGGCCCGTTCGGGTCGCGATCCGTGCGCCGCCCTCGGCCACATCTCGCTGGATGATTATCCGCACTCAATACGTGCGTCCGACGCGCAAGCAGAGCATTAACGCATCATTCTCCGACGTGCGCTGCACGCGCGCAGAGCATGACCGACCGTGCGATTATTTGTTTGACGACAGATAGCGAAGGATTAAACGTGTCGCGCCGTGGCGTTGAAAATTCCGAGATACCTCGTTACCGGCTCCGAATCCGTAGCTCGTGGAGATACGCGCAGGTTATCGACAAACGTGCATTTGCCATCTGCGCAAATCGTTACCCGATGATGTTTTCAGATCGCTACATCGAGCAGCTCCTCAGCTCTCGAATGGCACTAGTTTTGTCAAAAGCGATGTATCGCGGCTGTATCAAAATTGACGTCGTACTTGCACACACATTTGGAATACACGCAAAAATAGGTTTCTTGGCAGAAAATCATTGTTGCCAATGATTAGCCCATGATATTTTTGCATCATTAGATAAAGATATTGCGCAGCGTTCGAATGGCACTAGTTTAATTAAAAGTGATGTATCGAAGCTCTATCAAAATTGACTTAGAAGTCGGACTTGCACACTCATTTAGAATAAACGCAAAAATAGGTTTCTGGACATAAAATTATTGTTGCCAATGATTACCCCATGACATTTTTGCATCATTAGATAAAGCTATTGCGCAGCGTTCGAATGGCACTAGTTTCATAAAAAGTGATGTATCAAAGCTGTATCAAAATTGACTTAGAAGTCGGACTTGCACACTCATTTAGAATAAACGATATTTTTGCATCATTAGATAAAGCTATCGCGCAGTGTTCGAATGGCACTAGTTTCATTAAAAGTGATGTATCGAAGCTGTATCAAAATTGACTTAGAAGTCGAATTTGCACACCCATTTTGAATACACGCAAAAATAGGTTTCTGGACATAAAATCATTGTTGCCAATGATTGCCCCATGATATTTTTGCATGATGGCGCTAGTCTCATTAAAAGCGATGTATCGCGGCTGTATCAAAATCCTCGTAAAAATAGATTTATGCTATAAACACATCGTAGCAATATTTCTGTATCAATAGATAAAGATGGAACCGGCTCGATGCCGGGCTGAAGCATTAAAATATGAACCGTTGCAGCGAGAAGCACGTTCGCGTTGGAAAGCTTTCACATTTTTAGAAAGGTATTTTGATCCCAATGCAAAGGTTGAGAACCGCCCCCCCCCCACGTTCCTGCGTAAACGCATTAAAATCGTTTAGAGCTGACGGACAGTTTCGAGATAAACGCTCGAAGTTTGGTTCTTTAGTGTCTCGCGCCCCTTGTGTTTGCGAGATCTACCGGAAAATCGTAAGTCGTGCGCGTTTTATGATCCGCGCTCGGTTGTTTGGGCAAGCAGGCGGCCATGGAACACGCTGCGTAATATCTGATAGATGTTTTATTAGTTTTCGGACGCGATTCGAACCGGCGTTTTCTCTGAACCTCCTCGGAACGCGCCGCCGTCGCTGTCGCCGCTGAAATTCTGCACGGCCCGGCGCCGCAGGTTGACATTCCTCGCGCATTGTACATACGTGTGGTTTTATTAAACAAATAAACATGTATACATTCGGCGCGCTTGGACCAACGCCTACAACATTAATGCGAATGCGCTCGGATTGCGCGCGTCGATTGGGATAGCGTATCGTCGTTACACATTGGTCGTACACCAAATATAAATATACACAATTCGTAAGCATGGACACTACGCTGTGTGCCGTATGCGGCCGTGTTAAAATATTCCACGGTGTCATGCTCGCGGTCGTATCAGTTGCGGGCCGATGCGTTCCAGCTGCCGCTTATTATCATATGTTTATTGTATCGGTTTGCGTCGATCCGCCGCTCCAAGTTCTCCATCCGCCGGTAGCGATCTTGCGTATCGCGCTGGACAATCGCAGGACGAGCATTCCGAGGCGACGACCGCCGCCGTCGGTTGGCCGCCCCGTTGCGATCGCGTGCGCGGGCTCACCCCGCACGCAAACGTTGGCGACACGCTAAAACGACACCGACGACCGACCGGAATGCAAACAACCGACGATCATTTCATAACGTCGACAAACAATCGCGCCGCTAAAACAATGGCGATGAATCGTTGCGACATATAAATTAGTGCACGGACACCAGTGGGATGTGGTTAAGCATGCGGGCGTCGTCCGTCGGCGACGTCGAGGAGCGCTTCGCCGTCGTCGTCGTCGTCGTCGTGTTGTTCGTCAACACCTCGGATAGCGTACTGCTCTGCGTGTGCGTCGCGGTCGTCGTAGTCATCGTGTAGTCCCTTGACTTCTGCGTCTTCCTCTTGCAGTCCAGCCACTTGAAGGGCGGCACATTTCTGCGGGCAGCCGAGCAAGCGGGCGCCGTTATCGTGCGCGCAAACGCGCGCGCTGCAGACTCACCTGAGCAGCTTGCAGAAGTGCGTCGAGAAGATGCAGTAGATGATCGGATTCGCCGCCGAGTTCAGCGGCGCCAGGCTCTGCACGAACGTGGCGACGGCGATGTAGGTTTGCGTCTGCGGGATGTACCCGAACACCTGCAGCAGGTCGAAGACGATGTACGGACTCCAGCATAAGATGAACACTGCGACAGATAGCACCGGCTGGAGTTCGTCGCGCGCGTCGGGCGGACGTCGGACTCACCGCTGACGATGACCAGGGTGATCTTGACGGTCTTAACTTTCGCCCTGGGAATCAGTCCGCGCGAGCTCACGCGTCGCGAGTTGTCGGAGCCTGCGAACGAGAGCAATTCGACATTCGTTCGCGAACCGCACGACGGCGTCGTCGTACCTAGGTGGCCCTTGACTTTACCCTTGGTCACGGCACTCTTCGACCATATCGTCAGGATGATGAACGCGTAGCATCCCGCGATGATCGCCGCCGGTATGACGAAGAGCGACACGGCGACCGCGCACATGTACAGCTGCCAGTGCCAGAGTTCCGGAAAATCGATCCAGCATTGCTGCTTGCCTGCCGAACGAACCGACGCCGCTCAGGACATAAACGCACACATGCGCACGCATAATGACCCGACACGAAACGAAACTGACTGAGTTGTTGGCGCAGCTTGACCCGCTGGGCGGATGCTTTTGGCTAATCGTCCTGCGACCCGACTCGTTGTTCATTGCGCAATGTTATAATGGTTGTTATTTAATTAAACGCCCGTCGCCCCGAACGAGTTGCCAAAACTGAGTCGTAATCCAAGTCGATTTATTAACGACGCACCGTGTAACTAGGGGGCGGGGGTTCATTTGGAAGCAAAACTTTGTGCTTAATGGCGAATTAACGCCAACGACAGTTTCGCGAGCAATTTTACGACATCGACGTGTCGGAGATTTCAACATCGGTTGCGCGACCGGTTCGGATGCGTTTCTAAGCGCGCGTACCTTGAATGGACTTCTCTTCGTACAGCATGAGGATCGGCGTGGAGAATGCGATGCTGCACAGCCACGCGGCGATGATAAGACATTTAGCGCGCTTCCCTGCAATTTGTCGGGAGCAAGTGAGTGCGTTTACACGTTGAATAATGCAGGCGATCGTGGGTCCTTACAGCTGCCGGAGAATTTCATCGGATGCCTGATCGCATCGTAGCGGTCTATGCTCAGCGCCACGAGCACGTACGTCGACCCGTACGTAACCACCACCTGCGAAATGCGCGTGATGTAAACAGAATTGCGGCACGTCGCGGTCGGCTAATCGCGAACGCGCATAGGTCGAATCATCGATTTCGCGACAATCGCCGCGCGGGATAAACACGCAAAATGCGACAAACGCGACCGACGCTTTTCCTACATCGCAATGATTTATCTTTCCTGGCATCGTGTTGCAACGACCGGCGCGAATTGCAGCGTGCCGAGGAGTGGCAGCGCGCGGTCGGAATTGGGGCCGAACGGCTGCACGTTCAATGGCGCGCCCGGCGCCTTCGCCCCGACGCGGACGCTGCGGATTGCGTTAGCAAAGCGGCGCGGAGTGGTGGCTGAAGGCGCAAACGTTTATCGAATGGAACTGCCTGCTGGCGGCGAAAAGCGGGGAGGATACTGAACCGAACCGCGCGCTTTTCCGACGTCCGAACAACAACGTACCTGCAAGAATTTGACCAGCTTGCATGCGAAATTTCCGGCGTTCCACGAGATCGTCGTCCGCCACACGATGTCGGTGAGCACGCTTATTAGTCCGACCAATAAATCTAGCACATGGAAACAGAAAAGCGAAACGATTTATGTCACTCATTATCTGGCAATATGAGTCTACCCGGAGCGCTCGGAAATTACCCATCTCAAGTCGGCGACTGCCAAGCGGTCAGTTTTTACAGTGGCACGATCATCGTGTTTGCCTCTCTCTCTCTTTCTCTCACACACACATGCATATACATTTTCCCCTCTCTTGCACGCCTTGCGAGTTTCTTTTATTCCACCCCATGCAAATGTCTTTACTGCTTTCCTAAGCCGTCTAATAACTGTCTCATTCCGAATGATTCCATTTGCAGGCAACTAATTACATTTTGGAGGCGTCCCTGTTTTAATATCCCCAGCCCGCTATCAACACCAGTCTGAATCTTCCAGTGTCTCATTCTCTACCTGATAAAGCCAAGTGGCTGATGAAGAAGTTCATCCGGGATTTGCGCGATTTTCGGCTGTAGAGCGTGACGAGCACGCCGAAGTTGCCCGCGACGATCACGACGAACAGGATCCATAACACCGTGAATTGTTCGGTCTGAAACAAAGGACGCATAGCGTGAATACGGTGAGCCGTCGATTCGCCGCGCGCGGCGCGAACGCAGCGCCATCTCTTAAGTGTCCCACACGATCGCGAGCCCACTGTAACGTCTCGCGTCTTGATTCAATCGAACACAATCCAGTGGCCATGCGCGTTGTTTGTTTTTCTTGTTTTCGCGCGAACGCGCGCGCGGTTAATTCGCACGAAACGCGTTCGCCCGCCGCGCGCGATCGACGACCGACCATTCGAAATCGAATCGTCCCGACGACGATCGCACGCTCGACGCATGGAGACACGCGGCGCGACGAAGAAGGACGGCAACAAGCGCGCCGCCGCGAAAGACGAGAAGATCGCGGCGCCCGCGGAGGCGAAAGCGACGCCGTCGCCGGCGGCGGCGGCGGCGGCGGCCGAACGCGGCGCGATGCCGCCGCCGGCGCGCAAGCGCCCGGTGCCGTGGTACACGCGCTCGAAGTATCTGAAGATAAAGGCCCAGGAAGACAGACAGCAGCGGGCGCTGATCACCAACAAGGTCGCCTACGAAACGCTCGACTGCGCGCTGTTCCCGAAGCCGCCGCGGAAGATCCCGCCGTCGGATCCCAGGTGGGGCGAGTTTTCCAGCCGGCTGCATTCCCACGCCGCCGCCGGGACGCTGGACGCCGACAACCGCGCCGCGACGCGCGACGCCAATCAATGTTGCGCACAGCAGTGATTCGCCTTTTGTTTTCGAAATACATTGTTCTCGCCCAGCGTGCATGCATTATTTCCGCATTTGCGACGCAAATCACTGCAATCGTAATCTATTTTTTCTTTCTTTCAAGGAATCCACCCCTTCGGCGCGGCGAGGCATGCGAAATTTGATTCCGCAGCGTTCCGATCACAATTTCAAACTACGTCTACGGAATCGTTTAACTAACAACGCTAAGCGCTGATGTTGATGGATCTTTTTGTGAATTCATGCTAGATTAGGCAGCCAATCCGTATCGTTCGCGATCGTGGGCCGCTGACGCGAGGTCAGTGTTTTAATTGACAAAGTGCAAAACGCAATTGAATCCCGCAAACGTCGCGTTGACAGATGTCGTGCGAGGTTAGGTTGCGATTGTTTGAAACAATTGCGGCGACGCGTTCAGCAGGACGGCGTCAACAAATGTATTGCAACGTAAGTTGTTCCTTCGCCTGCAGGTTGTCGAAAGACCTCCGACACCTCCGACATTCGCCGTGCCTTCATAGATATTCGGCGACAAAAATAAAAAATAAAAATAAAATAAAACATAACTGAACGAACTGCGCACTTTTCGTTCGCGCGGCGCAAGGAGAAAGATGTGTTTGGAAAACGCCGGTCGGCGAGCAGCGTCGTAAATCATTCTGTCGCTTCGATTATTATGACGACACGGCATCGGCAATGCGAGTCGGCACATAATAACATGCCTCTCCGTCGCAATAAGAGCGCTCCGAGATATTGGGCAGATCGCGCCGAATCCAGGCGCCTGCAAATTACAGTCGCAGTTTGAAACGAGTTAGTTTAATAGCCAGATTATTCGAAGCATGATCGCGCGAGTCCGATTCGAATCCGAACGAATTTGTACGCGGATGCCGAATATGGAGCGCGGAGCGCGCGCCATTTAACATAACTCGTGCTTTGTGGCGACGCGTTTCTATCGAATTTGTTACCATTAACTCGATTAGGAACTACCTGCGGCGAGTTTGAGGTTTCGCGCGCGACATTTATTCTGGCACTTCCGGTTCGTGTTGGCGATCATCCGAAACGGCCGGTCGAGAACGTGCAAACAAATCTGTCGCGGGCATAAAATCGAAGGAAATTAATCTTCGAACGCGATTCATTGACGACTAGTTAAAATAATTAAGCGCATTATCGGTGCGCCTAAAACTGTCGCTCGTGCCGGTTCGAATAGTCACGACACTCGAGCGTCCTCTCGAATATCAAAAGCTCATAATCATTATATTCATACGCGTGGATTGGCAGTAAACTTAACGACTTTTCCTCGGCATATCTGCGTCACGGTGCTACGCCACGTTACCGACTAAATGGTATTTTTATGCGAGTCGTTAACGCCGACATGAGACGAAAAAGACGACATTCGCACAATCGTAGCTATCGCTAGCGCGCATTCGTCATCGTGCCATCTGTGTTGGTAGCCGTGCGACATTCGAACTTAAGGCTGCACGGTGCTGCCGCGCTCCGAAAATGTTCGTACCCGATTGCGACTTATCAGCCGTTCGCGTGCGCGGTCTGCCCAACTGGCGAGATCAATGGGCGTCAAGAAGTGACTGCGGCGAGGTCCAAACATTCGAGTGCGCGAACATTTCGGTGAGTTTTTCGACAACGCGTTTGCGCTTTGGAACGGCCCGATGTGTCATTAAAGATAATGCCGAATGCAATCGTCGGCGGTCGCGTCTAATTACAGAGCGCGCCGCGCGAGCGAATTGGATTCACACTTCTGCAGCGTTCAATCGACAAAGCTGCCAATTATCTCTATGGCGAACGGCCCGCTGGAGCTCGCTTTCGAGCGCTGCAAACACTTCGCGCGCCTCCGATGTTGATTTTTAACTCGTTTGCGTACGGCACGTTCGATCGAAATAAATTAACTCGGCTCGCCGCGCGACGTTCCGCGCCAAACGAGACGATGATTTGCGCGTCGACGACGCGCGCCGCAACGAACGCTATAATTAACGTCCAGTCGCTTCAAGGAAGACGGCGGGCGTTTAATCAATCATCGGCGTCGCCGCGAACGCGAACCGATTGACTCTTAGTTGCTGGGGGCGGCGGCGTAATTCGGCGCGATATTGACGGATAATTTGAATGTTGCCGTGCGGCCAAACATTTTGAAATAATCGATTAATCGATTAATCGATGAATAACAATGATTGATCGATTAATATATATATACTTATATAATTATTGTGTTAATTCCGGTGGTCACCAGGTTTTTTTATGTTGTTTTGTGTTATGTAATTTCTGTTTGATACATCATTTTCAGCGGAATCAAGTGATATAACCAACCAAATAAATGAATTTCAATTGCATTGATAACGTAATTAACTTATTTGGAAAAATATTAAACTTGCATTCTATTAATCGATGAATTCGATTAATTTCTGGCAAAAACGATATTAATCGATTAATTCGATTAATCGATGAATGTTTGCCATCTGTGCGCGAGACGACGGCGCGGCGGTAATTGATTAACGCGTCGGCGACGCGGCGATTACCGCCAACTAACGCATCCCACGAGCAAACGTAACCGATGCCATTCGTCATCATCGCGACGCGTTCGCTCGCAATTAAATCTGTCGGCCGCTGTTTTCGCGGCGAATTTCGCGGCTTCCGCTTCGAGGCGTTGGAATCGATCAAACAACATCCGGCCCGAAGCGGCTCCAGGTGCATCTCGCGGACATCGTTCCGCCCGCGGAATCGTTGACGACGCGTCCGACCGTCGCGACGTCCCGACACAGACATCAAAAAAAAAAGTTATAAATATCTGTGCCTACGAACGCCACAAAAAAAATAAATAAATAGGAACGGCGAGCAAAGAATTACTGTCACACTCGATGCCGAGCCAGCGCCCGTGCGAAGTGTTAATCAGTTCCCGCTCGAAATTTCAGCGCCGGCAGATGCGACGCGAGAAGCGCCGTCCGCTAATTGAAAGAGCGTCGTTTTCGGCGATATAAATCAGCTCGACGTGCCGCGCCGAAAAACACGCGAACGCGACGCGGCGCGGATTTCGTAGCGTTAGCGCGTCCCGTTGTGCGACGGCGTGTTTTCGACATAATTCGTTTCGGTGGAAAAGTCGTGTCCGAAAATTCGCGGCGCGCACGACGCACGACGGGCCGAATTCCACCGCCACATCTGGGCCGGTGGTCTCGCCTAACAACTGTCGAGCGTGCGGGCGCCGCGAAATTCATTTTCATTCAATGGAATGTACTAAACCGCGCGCTTCATCATGGACGCGTTCGTGCGGCTTGTTTGCTTCGCGTTTTTCGCCACAGATCAGATTTATCGGTTTTCGTTTGATGTCGACGACGCACTCTGCACCCTGCGAGAGATCGACGACCGACGCGAATGTTGTCCCTTCGGATGCAACTGCGCCGTACGTCGCTTCGATCCCTTTGTCGCGCCGTCTCTTCGGTCCGCCGGAACATCTTTCTGCTTTGCGCGCTGCACGTCCGTTCCTAATTTATTCGCCGTCGCAAACAACCGTCGTCAGTATCACTTGTGCTTAGTATCACTTGACGACGACCTAACGCAACGTTTGCATTGCGCGTCGCGACGCCGTCGGGCGCCAGCCGCCGCCGCCGAGATGACGCTGTGCATTCATGTTAATTGAATGTTTATTCGCGCCGGGAGGGAGTTGACGACGGCGGGCGGCATTGCGAATATTTTGTATCACGCGAAGTGACAACAAGGGGATTTATGCCCCGTCGAAGGAGTCGGAAAGGAGTGAGGCAGCAAATGGAAATACAGGCGACGAACGAAATCCTACAATATTACCAAACTATACAAATATGGCGTCGAATAATCTGCACACACCGAGCAGGACAGGAGATTCGTATCGCATTATCGATATCACCGAAAAGTATCTAACCCAAAATCGCGCTACTGTTACACGCTTTGGTTTCGTTTGGTTTGTCAAAAAATTCCTGCGAGCAGGATCGGAAAGTGGCGCGCGGACGAAAGCTTTCGCGTTTAGTGGTGGCGACCGTACGAAACGCGCTCCGACCGGCGCGACGCGCACGCGAGACGATTGTTGCGGCTCGCGCCGATGGATGGAGTATGATAAGGATCGTCCGAAATGGACGTCGCGCTCCGTTCCCACGTCGCCGATCGCGCCGTCGAGCGCAAAACCACGCGCAACAGATTCGTGCGCCGCCGCGTCTCGCATACGAAAACGCGCGCGTTGCGTTCGCTCGATGCGTCGAAAGATGTCGCGGCGCGTAATTACACGCCCGCCGATCGTCGCCACTCGTTCGCGCCGCACGTCGGCGATGCGTGAGTTATCGCGCCGTCGGCGGCGCCCGTTCGTGCATCTCGGCCGAAGTGCGTTCGTCGCGGGAAGGCGACGGCCGTTAGAACTTGCCGAAATCGTGCGGAAAACGCGAGTTCGGTCGCGAGTTCAGTCGCTTATTTCTCACGCTCGCCTGGGCAGTCGGCCGCAGACGCGCGCACAAGTCACGTTCACGTTAGAATTATGCGCACACGCGCCGAACTTTTTACGTGCGGCAATTGAATGCACTTTGAGCCAAATCTTTCCTGTTGTGTTTTATCGCCGCACGTACGAAAAGAAAAGAAAAAACGCACAAACGGGCGCCGCGTAATCGACGAATGACCGCAAGCTAAACGGATCCTGCGCAAATTATGATGTCTCTAATCCGCGCGCAGGAAATCGCCGGTATTTTCGCGTTCGTTGCGACGCGCGCCGATTAATAAAGATCGAAGTCGTCGAGCGTTTCGCCGGCGACTATTCGAAAGCACTGATATTTCGAATCGAAAATGACGTAATATCTTCACCAACCGATTAGAGTTTTTCGTCAATTTTCACCTAAACATAGAAATACAACTTGCTTCCTTAAAGCACAACTTCAAATGTTAGACGATGTTAATAATACTTGGCGACGAATTCGAAGTTAGAACGAATAATCAAACGCAACATTTGAAAATGATCAAACGTTAAAAGTAAATCGTTGCGTCAGTTTGGCGTCGATCGCGGTAACAATTAAAAACGCGCGCGTGAAAAGGACGAACGAACCGCGTGAATAACAGTTATTTCCTTACGCTTATCCCTAATATTATAATCATGTACAAATTTACTATTAAAAAAATTAAATTAATATTTTAATGTATACAATCAAACTTTTTTTTCTTTCAAAACTAAATATATTTATAAATTGAATATAAATATTTATTTTGCGATAAAATTTACAACAAATTAATTTATTTAAAGTTCTATATTTAACAAACCCTGATACTAAAATAAAACTTTTAAAATTCATTTTATTTTTTTAAATTCTATCACTATACTAATATTCTATTATAATAATACTTTATTCTAAATTATATAACAAAATCAAAATGATTTTTTTTATTGACAAAACTTTAATAGCATGTAAAAATCAGAGTAAATTGACTTTTACAAATTAAATTTGTAACGTAAATAAAAACTTTACATTCAAGCATCGGCGAAGAGCGGGCGACGTCGTCGAGCAATATCGTGCGGATATAATTAGCCCGAACGTGATTACGAAGAATACGCTCGTTCACCGCAATATCGTTTGCGTAATGGAACTCGAATTGCGCGATATGGTGGCGATATTGTCTCTCGATTCGATGCGAATTTGCGCACGCGGCGCGCGATTATCGAATGCCGCCGAAGTAGCAACGATTCGGCGGGGAAAGTGCGTCCGACGCCTTATCGCGTTCGCGAATTTCGCGGGCCAAGCTTTTGGGGCGTTCTTGCCACCGCACCGATTTTTGATGCATTCTAACGCTCGCGCCTCTCGCATCAGGAACAGACGCTGGAGAGAAAGTGGATGCAAAAGTGCCCTGCGAACTTTCGGGAGTCGTGCCAAACATATTTGCTACGCCAAACCGTCGCAAACAACCGT
Organism: Ecitophya simulans; assembly: GCA_027574965.2. Taxonomy (NCBI): domain Eukaryota; kingdom Metazoa; phylum Arthropoda; class Insecta; order Coleoptera; family Staphylinidae; genus Ecitophya; species Ecitophya simulans. The sequence continues at coordinate 14,991 of JAODGE020018980.1, forward strand.
CTCATGATTTGCAAGTTAAAAAAACAAGAGAAAAAAACGCCAATTATGTCGCAACAATTTTCGACGATTCAGCGACGAAACAAAAGCTGTCGGGCATTGTTGCGCGCGAAATGCACGTACCTCGTAGAAGTAAAACGAATCGATGTCTTCGGCGAATCCCGATCGGTTTTCCGGCGCCGGGCGCTCGGCCTCTTCTGTCAGGTTCATGTTCGTGAGCGACATTGTCCCTATGCTCGCCACTCGAGACGACGTCGGGCCGATTAGAGACGATCGTCGATCATTTGGGCGCGAACGCGGCACGTGCGTTTGATCGCGTCGCGAACCGACGGCGACGTCGCCGGTGCCGCCGCCGCCGAAGACGGTGCGGCTACTTGTTGAGCGATCGGATCGCGCGCGTTTCGCGGCCCGCCGAAGGTGCGCGCGAAGTTCGCGAGCCGAATGAAAACGTCGCGGCGCCGCGCGCGCGCCGCCGCTACGGAAACGTCGCGCCCGGCTTGGGGCGCGTCGACGCGCGTCGCGATCCGTTGACCATGTTGTTTTCTTTCTTTTTTCGTGTGTCTACGATGCGCGCGCGCGCGCGCGTCTCGGCTGGACCGCGCCGTTTGAGAGCCGGTAGGCGTTTGGCGCGCGACTCGCGACGACGACGACGACGACGCGTGGAGTTGGAGCGCGGCGCCGAAGACATGCGCGTTCAACGCGACAACGAAGTGCCGCAACTTTGCTCCCTCCGCAAGAGAAGGCGAGAATGTCGCGCTCGCCGCCGGCGTCGAAAATTCGAAAACGTGCGAAAATCGCAAGGCGTCGCGGCGACATCCCAAATGCCGGACGTTTTTAATCCAACATTCGATTAGCCCGAACGGCGGCGTCGCATTTTCATTGCGGTCGCGCGGCCCTTTTCCTGTCCACATTCTTCCTGCCCGCGCGCGCGGAAAGCGTGAACCGCCTCGACCCCATTCGTTATTATCAGCGGATTGCCGATGGCGGAGTTCCTTGGCCGCTCGCGTTCGAAAACAATTGTCGAGCGTTTGTTTTTGCGCCCGCGCGACGTCTCGCCGGAAAACAAATTAATCAACAAAAAACGCCGATTGGTCATTTAATCGCATCGTTTCGTTCGGCGCGCAGTGTGCTCGTCTCGCTCGAGCGAAAGTGGAGCGAATTGTATTCGGCGCGCATTATTATTATTACTATTATTTTTATTTTTCGTCAAAACTAATTTGTTTCAATTTTCGTAGAGCGAGCGCACGCGTTAAAATAATTGATTAAGCGATTCATCGACGCACCGAACTTTTTCTTTATATATTCGCAATATAATTAATTTATAAATTGATTGATAGTTTACATGTTATAATTAATGACTAATTAATGAGGCAAATCCGCTGGTCGCCGGGTTTTTTATGTTGTTTTTTTTTTCTTCTTAAATTCATTCCTTTATTTCATTCTTTCTTATGTCTGCAAGTACTATATATAATACACAATACAACTACACACAGTTGCCTCGAATTGTAAGTGCTTACTTATCTTACATCGATTACATTGATTCCATAATACCAAGTATTCTGGCTATTAACCTTTAATTTCTGAGTGATCATTTTCAGATGAATCAAGTTATATAATTGTTATATAAATTCCTAACAATTCGCGTAATTAGGAAAATATTAAACTAGCATTCAATTAATCGCGTACGAGAACTCCATTAGCTCGATTAATTTCGAGTAAAAAAAACAATCGAACTTTTCATCGAAGCCAAAAGACAAATAGTCGATTAATTCGATTAATCGATGAATTTTTGCCGTCATTAATCAAATTCTTTTAATGACAATAATCACGAGACCGTCGCGCACGTCCGGCACGCGATCGATGCGTTGCGACATTCCGCTCTAACGTGATGGATGTCCGGGACAGCATCTACAATTACCAATCCACGTCTGGTTTCGATTCGTCATCGTCCTCCGAGCCGGCCGACGAATTTTCAAACATCGCGGAATGCCATCGCCAGTGCGTTGCGAAATGCCTGGAAAACGATTCGATAATCGCCGATTAATTATCGGCGACCGTTGCCTTGTTATCGCGCGACGGCGATTGGTGACGAAACGTTCGATAAGCGCATTCGGCTGGGCGCATTCGTCGTTCGTGGACGTTAAACATACAAAAAAAAAAAAACTAATCAAGACTCTCGTCGTGCGTTGCCGGTCCAGACGCGTCGCAAAGATCGGCAAATACGCCCAGGGTTTCTCAACAACAATCTTACACACGTACACTCGTAAATTTTCAATGAATACCGGATTATGTTTCCGTGCGCGGCAATAAAAACAATATTTTCGCATGAGACGCCATAACTCGGCGTCACGCGGCGATTTGTCGTGCTATTAGTTTCCGGATTTGTCGTTACGTCGGATTAGATCGTCGCAGTGTGCGCGGCACTCGAGGAGCTTCTTTGCGCAAACGAACTGTGCGTAAGTTTTCGCTGTTGGCGTCTGATCGCGATCGGCGTGAGATGTGACGCGTTCGCAAATTGCGAGCCGCGCGATAATCGCCGGTCAATGGAGCGACGCGTCCGCGTGGTTGGGGCGTTACGTCGGCGGCGATAATCCCCGACGGGCTCAATTAGACGCGAGCGCGATTGTCGCGCCGGCGTGAATAAACTCGGCGGGCGCGCGTAGTGAGAGAGAGTCATCATCTGCGGCCCCTCGCGTCCAGCGTCCGCGCGTTTCTATGCGCCCGCCCGAATATACGTTTATAGGATCGGCGGGAAGAAAGGTCGCTATTGTGCGACGCGGCGCGTAACCACTATAAATTCACTTCTTTAGTACTTTATGATGAAGGGTCGAGAGTTGCAGCGATAAAAAACAAATTTCGGGACGCGCCGGCCGGGATCGCGATCGGCGTTCGCCGTGAAAGGCCGCTCTCGTGACGAGCGCGCATAAACATCCGCAAGGTCTATTTATATTTACATCTTGGACAAGTCCGACGCATCGCGCGTCCGCAACGCCGGCGAACATTGCGACGCAAATAATCGATGCGGCGGCGATCGCGATTTTCTGCTTTTCGTCATGCTCGACAGACAAAGTCGGAAATTTTCGCTGCGCGTCGCGAACGCGACGACGCTAGTCTCTTTCTCTCTCTCTGTCTGTCTTTCTCGGGGTTCGTGCATAAGTTTTATGGCTTACGGAGTAATTTCACGCGTTTCAAGCTGCCGTTTGAACTATGTGCCCCACAGACGACACGACAACTTCATTTTCGGTAACGTCTCGATGTTCTAACGCTACGAATTTATTTTATGTGGTTACGTTTGATATCTTTCAATCATTTGGTAATAATGCCTTTGGAATGCAGTACTCTTAGCAAACAATTATCGCCGGACGTCCGGCAAACGCAAACGACGAATTCCCAGCAGAGATAGCAAAAATTCATCGATTAATCGAATTTTCGTTTCAACCTCGATCATTTTTGACTAGAAATTAAACGAACTAATCGAGTTCTTATAATCGATTAATCGAACGCAAGTTTAATATTTTTCTAATTATGTGAATCGTTATTAATTTAATAGTAATTAATTTATTTGGTTAGTTATACGACTTGATGCCTCCTGCAAATCGCACAGAAATTAAAGGTTAATAGTCAGAATGTGTTTAATGTGTTCATTTCAACAATATATTGAAGATAAAAAAAAACCAAGGTTCGATTAATCGTTTAATTAATTTGATTTAAATCAATTAGTCAAGCAATAATTTTGTAACACAGTTGTCATTCATCGATTAATCGATTATTTCAATCCGTTTGCCAGCCGTAATTCCCACTTTTCCATCAATCTAATCGTAGCGCAAACGCATGATAAGCGCTGTAACGATAGTGCGCGGAGCGCGATCCCGGACGTGTTCGTCGTACCGATGCGTCGAATTTCCATTAGCAATCTGTCTTTGGGACGGCGCGCGGCAGTTGCGCGCCGCGGGTCGGGAAGCGAGTCGCGAAGCGTTCCAGTTCCGCGCGGTGCTGCTCGTCGACTGGCCGGACGGATATTTATTGCGCGCGCTTCGCTTAACGTCGCGTGCGCGCGCCGCTGACGTCCTCCATTATTTTTAAGGCACGCGGACCGCGTCGTCGTCGTCGTCGACGGAATTGATTTATCATCGGCGCGACAGCACACGACGACGATTGGTTGACCGGCGACCGCCGCGATGGCCTGCTACGACACGTCTTTTCGCCGACAGGATCTGGATCCCGAGCATCCCAGGAATTTAATACCGGAATTGTGCAGGCAGTTTTACAATCTCGGATGGGTCACCGGCACCGGTGAGCTATGTGTTTGGTACTTGGTCGAAAAACCGTGCGTCGCGCGGCTTAGAATGCCAAATAGAAGTTGCGTCTGCGCGCTTAAGTTGATATCGAAGTGGAGGCAGGAGATTAGCGTTTAATTGCGTGCGACGCGACGCAGCAACTTGAGGCGGCGTGGGGGACGTGATTTACGTACGTTTGCGAAATGCCTGCGCATTCCATCGCGATAAATTCCCGAACGCCCCCGAGCGCACGCAACGTTCTAATTGAAAGCGTCGCCTTCGTTCCGTCGGCCCGCGTCGGGGCTCGCAGGTGGAGGGATTAGCATCAAAGACGGCGAGAAAATCTACATCGCGCCGTCGGGCGTCCAGAAGGAGCGCATCCTTCCCGACGACATCTTCGTGCAGGACGCGCACGGCGTGGATCTGGAGACGCCGTCGCCGGCCAAGCGTCTGAAGAAGAGCGCCTGCACGCCGCTGTTCATGGCGGCGTACACGATGCGCGGCGCCGGCGCCGTCATTCACACACATTCCAAAGGTGCGGCGTGACGACGCTCGCTTTTCCAATTCCGCCGTTCTGAGTCGGTTCGTTCCTGTTGCCACAGCTGCCCTGTTGGCGACGATGCTGTTTCCGGGCGCCGAGTTTCGCTGCACTCATTTGGAAATGATCAAAGGCGTGCGCAACGCCAAGCTGGGAAGGAACTACAATTACGACGAGGAGCTCGTCGTGCCCATCATCGAGAATACGCCGTTCGAGCAGGATCTGACGCAGAGTTTGGTCGCATGCATCGAGGCCTATCCGGAAACGAATGCCGTCCTCGTGCGTCGTCACGGGGTGAGTCTGAAATTGAACCATTTTTCCGCGAAAACCATAACTTCGTTTGATCTCAGTTGCAAACACCTGGTTGTCTCCTTGCAAGTTGTTTCAGACGAGAAAAACCAAACACTTTATTGGAAATCCTAACATACTGCCTCGTTTTTCCCGCCGGCCGCCGAGAATATCAAGCATAAAAACGGCAAAACTTAAAGAGTTTATTTTATTATATACATAATATTTGATCTGGTTCCATCAGGTGTACGTATGGGGTGACGACTGGCGCCAAGCGAAAACAATGACAGAATGCTACGACTACCTCTTCGACACCGTCATCAGCCTGAAACAACTGGGCATCGGCGCCCACTTGACTCCCGATCAGTACGAGCTCAAGTATCAAGTTAACAAGGCCGGAAGACAGCCCGCCAGCGAATGAACCGGCCAACGACATCAATGAAACACATCAAATCGTCAAGTTTCTCAATTTCCTCGTCCGTTCGGTGGTCGCGTCTAAGCGCCAAGTACAATTGTATGCGTAATTCGGTGTCACCACGTCGAGAGAACGCGGAGAAATCCAAATGTCTCTTCGCGCCAATCAAAATGTGTCGCAATCGCAAGTATCGAAAATAAAACAACTTCCAAAAATACAGCATGACACATTGCACGCCGCACCGTACTGGCTCGAGCACTCCGAAGAGAAAAACCACGCCAGCAGAACGACGACAAGTATAAGCGTGATGTGCTGCAAATTTCTGCACGTGACGTCAGTTTAATTGTATCAGGTCGATGTTGCCTTGCATAATCTAATCCGTTGACGTTGAAATAACGCGCGGTAAAGAATAAATATCGGTGTGATTGTGCCCTCTAAAGGCATCCTACAAAACCAAATGCCAACTGGTGAGCTTTCGAATCGCATCGGCGGAATCGAAATGCGATGCAATAGCCATGTAATGTATTAGAAAGGTATGTATAAATCATAAAGTTGCGATATGACCAGTTGAAGAGCACGTTCGAATTTGTTCGTTTGAACCACCTAAACGTAAATCAAGCGTAATGATTTTCCTGGCAAACGACGGCGTCGTCCGCCTCGCATCGGATCACAAACACGTCGTGCGGCACGAGTAACGCACGACGGCGCTGCAAATTTTGCTTAGAGCACGCCCAAGTTGGTCGACCTCTCGTAGAAGAGCATGTACGCGGTGCTCTGGAGCACCTCCTCGATGGTCACCTCGCGTATCTCGACGTCCGACGTGTAAAACCACCTGCAATCGGAAGTCTCGTCATTTAGGCGGTTCGGCGGTCGCGGCGAGCGGCGTCGTCTTACTTGGACGTCTGATTGCCGCGCCGATAGGTGACGAAGTGTCCGGAGTGCGCGTCGCCGGAGTGGACGACGACGGCGGCCAGCTGGTACACGTTGCGCCAATCTTTGCCCATGCCCATGTCGCTCAGCGAGCCGGCGTTCCACGAGTGCGGCATGCTGTTGGACAGCGGCGAGCCGCCCTCGCTGGTGCTCATGTACAAGTTCGTGGAGACGCGACGCTGGTATTGCGTTTGAATGAACGTATACGCGGCGAGCGACAGCCGCATGGGAAACTGCACGTAGTCCTGGCGCTTCGAGACGCCGCTGCTTTGCCACGTGTTGCGCGAGATGTGCAAGCAAAGACATTGGGGCAGCTGCGGAGGAAAACGAATACTCATTACAAGCTCGCAAGTCGCCGCAGTTCGTGCTTGCTTCGTATGACATTGAATTTTACGTTTGCATTACTAGAAAGTGCTAATTGTACGAAATGTGTTAGAATTTCTGAATGTCGTGCATTAATGATTCGTTTCTTGCTTGTAAAAGTCGTGCATGAGTTTAAATCACAGTGTACATTTCCTACGGGCCAGCCAACATAAACGAACTTGTAAATAATTTCGCATATTCGCCGACAATATACAAACCTTGCCGAAATTGAGGATTTTAATCTGCTTCGACAATATCGGCGGATCGGACGGCGAACGATCCCGATTGCAGTGCTCGCACTTAACGTCCGGAATCATCTCCGGCGTCACGAAGTTCGTTAGGAGCTGGTGCAGCTTGTGACGGCCATAGCCCAAGTCGCCCATGCCGCTGGGCAAAGCGAGAGACAAACTCTCGAACTTGTCGTAACGCACGCTCGACTGCACGACGAAAACGATTATCAACGAACGTATCGATGCGTGCTAGAATGGCTACCTTGTGGCCGCATTCGGTGCACCGCAATTGGCTGGTGAGCGTTCCGCTGAACGGATGGGACATGGGCAAGGGCGGCGGTCCGGCGATCTGCAGGCTTCGGCACGAACGCGAGATCCATCGGTAGCGATGCCCACCGACGAAGTTCAAGCTCAGGGGGCGGCCGATGTCGTTCAGCGAGAGGATGCTTCCGCGCGGATCGTAGTCGGAGGGCGCCGGGCTGACCGATCGGTCGTCGCACGGCGTCATCAGCAGGTCGTGGAGGCCCAGCGCGTCGGAAAGACACCCGGACTGACGGAACAGAGCACAAGTGTTGCGCTGAAAATGCACGCAGTCGCGCGAAAAGCCGGCGCGTTACCTTTCTAGTCAGTTTGGATGTTTCCTCATCCAGTGTGGTCAGGATCACATTCAGCAATTCATGTGCATCCTGCTCGCCTGCGGGAATCACCCAACCCAGCCGTTTCAACGCATTAATCACTGCTGCCGGTGCGTAGGTCTCTTGCATAGACTTGTGAGTGCCGTTGACGACTAAAAGCGCGACGTAGAAATTAGTACAGCTCGAGGAAAGGGGGCAAACGTGTGGTACCTGATAAAACAGTCGATAGGGTGCATCTGAGGCTCGTCTCTTTGATGATCCGATCTTGTTCCAGCCATGCGACGAATTGCGGACACGCGGCGAGCGCGTGCAGGATAGCGTTGAGGAAACAAGTCTTGCCGAGGTTCACCAGACCTGCCAGCCGCCCGCGACCACTGTGGCCCGTCGACGGGCCCCAGAAAACGAATGCGCCGACGACGGCCGCGGCTGTCAGCCCGGCCGCCACCAGGAGTCGTTCGTTTTCCATCGCGGCACTACACGTTGCCCGACGCGGTGCTCACGGGCATAATCCGCCTCGACGAGGCATACATTTACGGCATCGGCTGCCTCGAGACGACGGAGAAATGCTCGGAACGCTCGAAGGTGGTTGGTTTCATAACCTCGCCGCGCTCGAATGGCTCGAATTACCTTTGCAATTTGATTCCGCGCCCGGCGTTCGGACGTCCGCAACGCCGCTCGAGTCGATGAAACTGCGACGCCGAACGCGTTGAGAAATTCGCTTGTTTAACTTGCCGCCGCGGTCATTTCTGCGCGTGTGTTTCGCGAACGCCAAGGGACGTGCAACTAAACAAATCGTAATCAAATTTGGCGCGCACGCGCTGTTTTATTGTATTTCGAGTAACTTCCGATTACAAAAAATTAACACGACGCAAACATTAAAAATGTAATGATTTTTATATATTCAAATTTAATTTTATCAATTTCATTGGTGCAAATGATTTTATGACATTTTTATGTGATATTTTCTCGATTTTTCCTTGTACGCCTCAAAGTCGGCAACTTACATTACACAGCGAAAATAAATGATGTACTGTATTTAATATAAAAAAAAAAACATTTCTCCATTTTATAATCTGAAATAAAATTCTATTACAGATTTTGTTATTAATGCGCTGTTTTGTTTAAGTATTTTACGTTTTAAGATTCATATGTTCAGCGCCTTAAGGAAGGCAACTTGGTTCGCACATAACAACCTTTACCGCCTTCACCGGATAAACAACGAGCTTAACGAAGTCGTGTAAAACCATGTAAATCAGGGATTCTGAGGAGAGTGTCAGATGCAGGGACATTTCTGCAGTATATAGGTATGAAAATTACATTGGTTGCGTGAATTGCAACAGTCACAACCAAGAAACATGGCAAGCGAAGAAAGTGTTTACAATCTTGTAACAAGATTAGTTGAAAATCACCTAGCTGTTAACAACAGACGAGTGAGACAGGAAGATGTTAAAAAACTGAGATCAAAAGCTTTTGAATTGCTTCTATATAAAAGGAAACTGATATCAGGTAACTAACAATCTTAATTTAACAATAGTTTATATGATTAACCGAAGAACATTTTGCAAATGCTCATAAGTTAAACTTGTAATTAAACATTCGCTGATGTTAGATGTCCACTGGCTTTCCAACTGCAACTGCATCGAATCCCAATACCTTGCCTGGGAGTTCACATTGCAATTTACATTTAAGCAGCCAGAGATTGCAGAAGAAATCAAATCAAATTTTGAAATCGTCAACAATTCACAGTGGGACGACATTAAGAAGAACGCATTGTTACATTTTTTGCTAAAACTACGACAGCCATCGAAGGAATCTCATGTAGGCGACACTAAATTAGCAATCAACAACAAAATTTGATGTTCATTAATTGTGAGCAGGAGAAAAAAAGTATTACGCGCCTCGCCAAGAGTGGCTACCGCATTTTTACGGAAGAAGACTTTTGTCTGGACGGCACCGCCATGCTCTCCAACAAATTTTCCAACCGATCGCTGGACATCATGTCGCACCGGAGCGATTTCTTCACGCCGAACGAGATGGCGTTTCTCGACAATCCGTTTTCAACGCCGGAAGACCTCGCCGACGAAGGGTACTTTCCCTCGGAACCAGAGCTGAACATTTGGGACGTTGTTGCCAAGCTTGCGCCCAACAATAAGCGCACTTGGGAGACGCTAGGTCTATCTATGCATAAAAGTGAAAAACCGTTCATTTCGGAAAGCAGCTTAGACGCCTACCACTTGAAAGACAAAATGACGTTTTATTCTAAGCGAAGGTTTCGCAGTAACGTCAAACATGCACCTCTTAAAGTCTTAACCAAGGAGGAGTACATGAGGGACCTGAAATACCTTGTTTGTGGGTAGTGTACTGATTGTCCATCGACGCACCGGGCTCTAAATCTTCGACTTTTTAGTGGGGATTGAATCGTCCACCTTCCAGTCGAGCGGTGATTTCTTCATTCTCAACGTCGACGTTCTCTTCGACGACGTGCCCTACGACGCTTTCAAGAATTACAGCACGCTGTTGATGAACTGCGGCTCGTGCTTCAAAGCTTTACAGAACATGGTCTCCGACATAACGTACGCAAAGGCCGAACAATACGGATCTATATATTTTGTAAGCTCGAAAGTCCAGTATAATTATTAGAAATGTTCCCGAATATCTTCTCTTTGTGTCACAGGAGTTCTGTAACGCCGTCAGTCGTTATCTTCTCTTCTACCACGCGGCGACGTTCAAGTTCGAGGAAAAGAAGGGCTTGCTCGAACTCCACGCGTACTTCCGCCACCTTTCCAAGCAATTGTTTGCCATCGCATCGATTTGCAAGGTGGGCATCTACAAGATAACCGGCGGGAATGCGATTCCCAGCGGTGTGGACCTGCTGAACTACTTGTACACGGAAATCTTCGGCCAGTCAGACAGGAACATCCTTCTGGTTCTTCTCGGATTGATGTTTCCGTGCTTTCAAATCTATTTTATGTACGTACCATGCGTTCCGCGCCTAGTTCCCAGTGTCTGTCGGTATTTTGGATGATTTGCAGTCGTTATTTACGCCCGTGGTTGCTCGAAGGCGTCGTCAACGATCCACACAACGAGTTCTTCATCCGCGCGTCTTCCAAGCATCGTTTCGCACGCACCAGAACCTACTGGACGCATGGCTACGTAATCAACGACGCGTTGGTCCCGAATTTCCTCCGCGATCACGCCAAGATTATCTTAGACTGCGGCAAATCGGCGAATTTCTTAAAACTATGCATGCCGAAGTCGAAAATCTGTCAGTATTTCATGGCGAATAAGCCACACTTGATCCAGTGCTGTATCACGCGAGACATGATCGTCAAGTTGGAGAGGTGCCTGAAAAATTACGAGCTTGAAATGATCCTCGCGAGCGGCGGAATGCCGTTTTCTCTAAAGAATTGGCTGGCGATGAAGGAAGACGAGAAGATTATCTTTAGCAAATGCGTCGCCGTGAAGAGGGTTGCTTCCGTGAAACTTATACAACGTGAGTTTATTCGACCTCGTTTGCATGAAAACATCCAAAGCCCTGTATTTTATGCGTAGAACAACGATTGGAGAAGATTGCTAAACAAAACAAAGAGAAAAACGAACGCTACCGGCTGTTACGCGAAGATTACGATATGCAATTAGCGCTCAAACAAGAAGCGAGGCTTTCGGAGCTTGCGAAAGAACTCAAAGAGGAAGAGAAATTGACCACGATGCGCGAAAAGGCCGAGCGATTAATTCAAGAAGAGGCGTGAGTATTTTCTTCGTCTGTTCATTCCGAAAACGTGGTTAACGCGACGATGATTTTAGCGCTCGAATGATTGCACATTACGAACGATTGGCTCAAAACGCAACTACGCTTGATGCACAAATAACTAATCATATTGAGGCATACAAAAAGGTTCATTTGGACGAAGATTTCGAGCAGGTTTCTGTTATGCAACGCAATGCAAATGCAGACACGCTCGATGAGATTTCAAAACCCTCGAATAATAATCTTACAGAGCCACGCAATGTTCGGGTGCCGTTGACTGATGCACAGAGGAATAAACAGAAAGTTATGGGCACTTCCATAAACGCGCCCATCGCGTCCACGAATAAGCCCAAGCCCATTTTAACGGAGGCGCAAAGGAACAAGATGAAAGTTATGACCGAAGAGTACGGTGCGTTGTACGCCGGAAAAACCGATTTGGAAGTTAATCGAGATTACGCCATGCGAAGCAGGTTGACATTCAACGACGATGACTTTATCAACAAGAATGTTGCGACTAGAAACGCGGGAAATGCGAACGATGTCGACAACAATGATAATCAAAACCACAACGCGATTGCGAACGATGCTACCTTGGCTGCGGTCGCATCCAAAGACCAAGAAGGTAACATCATTGATCCCGACGTGTCCAGGCTGACGAAATATCGCCAGGAGCGCAATCTACAGCTCGATATACCGCCCCCAGTGAGCGACAGCTGGCTATCGTGTTTGAAAACACCGAATTTCGAGTTTCTAAAATGCGACTCGATGTTCACGGCGACCGCGACGACGGCGAGTTCGTTTTGTGCCACGCCCACGTACGAAAACGCCAGCGAGCACGTGAATCTCGATCTGGATTGTCCGATGCGCATACAATTGAAAGACGTCGACGCGATACGACCGCAAGCCCTCGATTATTACATTCGGAACAGCCTGACGCTGTCCCTGCAGGTTCAGACGAGCCTCGTGCACGCAGATCTGCTGCGGCACTTGATAGTCGATCAGCAGTTCCTCACTCACCTGGAGCACCTGCGCAATTACTATTTCCTGCTGGACGGAGAATACTGTCGCAGCATAACGCGCGATTTCTTCCGCAAACTGTATCTGAGCGAAGACGTGGAGGCCTTGTACAACATTTCGTCGTGCGAATTCGACGACGACCTGCGCGTCAGGTTTTGCGTCAAGTCGCCGCCGGAGGTGTTAGACCTGGGCGACGTTAACGTCCTGGACTGCATCTCTCTGTGCTACGAAACGCGGTGGCCGCTGAACGTTCTCCTGCCGAACGATACGATGCAAAAATACGACGAGGTCTTCAAGTTCTTGTTGAAAATACATCGCGTCGCGTGGGTGCTGCAGAATATCTTTATGGTGAGGCGATTGCGTGCGGAGCACGGTTGTACGCCGTTCGTTAAACGCATCGTTTGCAGGACTTGAAAATGTTGACTCGCGAACATGCCCGACGCGCCACGCTGTTGTCCTTCTCGCGGCAGTATCAGCGAGTGCAGCTGTGCAGACATATCATGACGCACTTCGTTCAGACATTCCAGAATTACATCGTCGGCGAAGTGCTCCAGAGTGGATGGGCAACCTTCCAGGAATCGCTCGAAACCATCGACAACATCGATGCCCTGTACGGTGCGCACACGACCTACTTGAAACAAATCTATTTCTTGTAAGTTCCGCGATGTTCTCTAGCCGCGGCTAAGCCAAATCTTGTGATCGATATTCGCCGTTTCTGCCTCAGATGTCTCCTGAACAAACAATCGGCACCCGTGCGGAAGGTGATAATGAACATTTTCATCGTTATCCTCAAATACCACGATTACATGCGCTCGCGTCGGTGGACGTTCAACGAGGTGGAGTTCGAGCACCCGAACTATCAGAAACTCGAGGAAATCTTCATGAACTTCGTTGTCCTTACGCAGTACTTCTTCAAAGTCGGTAGGAAAGTCGCCCGGACAGCGTATCAATCGCAATTCGCACAACTTATTGATCTGTTGGACGTTAACGGCTATTACAGCGCGTTCTTCAAGCAAACAAGCGCATGTTAAGTCAAGTTAAGTTAAGTCTCTCTGTGGCTGTGCTGCGAGATCTATTCATTGTTGCTATAAAGTACTTACAATTATCTAACTTATTTATTACGATTGTTTATAGTAGTTATCGCGCGCTTGTCTGCAATGTCGAAATTTCTATGCTAATGCAACAAGGACACTAAACATTTATTGCAAAAGTAGTCAAACAGTTTATTTCAAATCACATGGTTTTAGCCTAGTCATAAACTCGAAGAACAATAATAACAAAACAACACCAGCAAAATCGTCAACAAACCAGCAGATCTGAAGATTTTGAGATTCCCGAGATAGCGGGTCGTCAACAACGTCCTTACAATCAAGAAGCATATAATATAATAAACTTGTCAACGGCATGCGAAGGTAGTTTTGTTTCGAAATCGAAGCAAAGCGCATCCGTGACGTAACTTTAAATCACAATTCAATCACTAACGCCATCATTTGCACTTAAATTCTTAAACGAACAGCCTTGAATCATGAGATGATGTAAAAACACAAAACGACAAACATGATGTAAGCGTATCTTTGGATTTGATAATACTAATCATAACTTGTCTGAGGAACAAAAAACTATATAAAAAAAGAACGACATATAACGCTGGAATTACGTCATTTAGGACATATCGTCCGTCCTGGAGCGTTTCGCAGGAGGCGATGAGGAATACTCGGAGAGCATATCCGAATCCGAATCGCTGGAATCCACGACCGAAAAGGTGCGGTGTTCTTCGTAGAGCATCCTGTCGACTTGGGCGCGCGTTTCCACATCGTCCGCGATCCACGCGTGACTGCGAACGTGCCGCATCCTAATCCTGCTATTCGGGTCGACGGTGAGCATTTTGCGCACGAGATCTTTAGCATCGGCGCTGATCATCGTCCAAGCATCGCCGGCGAACGAACACCTGGTGTCGTCGGTGAATCTGGTCGACACGTTGAACGGCAACTCCTTCGACAGCATGTAGTAAAGGACCACTCCCAGACTCCACACGTCCGCCTGGTATCCGTACATGCGACGCTGGACGACTTCGGGCGCGGCGAACTTCGGCGTGCCGCAAATCGTGCGCTTCGAGTCGTTCTCTTCGTCGAGGAAGCGGCTCAGCCCGAAGTCGGAGATCTTCACGAGGTATTTGTCGGCGAACGGCCTGAGCAGGATGTTTTCCGGTTTTAGGTCGCGATGGATCACGCCGTTGGCGTGCAGGTAGTTGACGGCCATCATCATCTGGCAGAAGAGAAACTTGGCTTGTGCCTCGCTCATCGGATTGTACGTCGCCATTATCAGATTGGTCAGTTCGCCGCCCTCCATGTACTCGAAGATAATGAAGACGCTGTCTTCGGTCTCCTCGACCTCTATCATATCTATGATGCATTGCTGTGCACACACACAAAAAACAAACAAACGGATTACGCCGCAATCGCTTGCAAAGAAACGAGCGCTTACGTGTTGCAACCTCCTTAGAATATCAATCTCGCGGGCGATTTTCCCCGGCGCGTTGATGTTTCTGCTCCCAGTAGCAGACGTGGCCTTCACAACCTTCTTCACTGCATATGGCTTCAGGGTCACCTTCTCAAACACCAACATCACTTCCCCACAAGCACCCCGTCCCAAAAGTCTGGACACCTGATACTTCCTCCTGAGATTAATCGGCAGATATCTGTTTTCATCGGTGTCGTTCAACACCTTGTAAATGTAGACTATAAATCGCAACAGATCGCAATTAGTCTCTGTGCATTTGCGCAATGAGTGTTTCACCAAATACCTTTCAAGCCCTTGAAACCAATGGAGATTTGATCATCATCTTGAAGTATGTTGGTTAGCCCCTTCCCGATAAGGTTGCCATTGAGGAAGGTGCCATTCTTGCTCAGGTCCTTGATGCAGGTCAGATTGCCATCTCTGCTGATGACAAAATGACGCTTGCTTATGGCCCCTATGCGATGTAAGGGGATCTTTGCTTCCGTGATTCGAATGTCGCAATATTCCGCCCTGCCCAGAGTGCAGGTTTCATCCTCCAGATCTTTGCGGGAATGTGTTTTAATGGTTGCAGTGCAGAGTGCAGTTAAGCGCATTCCATGGAAGCGAAGTTACTTACCAACTGGCTCAAGGAAGAGGTAGGTGGAGTACAATCTGCCCCAGGCCCTGATCGGTTCGACGATGTTCGATCTGGTTGCCGGGGTCAAGCTAAGCAGATCGGCGGTTTGGGTTTCTTGCGTTAGGGAAGCCATTTTGCGAGAGGTAGGACGTACAATTGGCGAATATCTTCGAGCGCCGACTATCAACTATACTTAAGCACAATCCGGCGGCGTCTGCGCATTCAAACACGCATCGTTTTCGCGGCGCGCAAAAATGACCGTTAATTTTCTGCCGAACGAAGAGTTAGCGTTGCTCTCGGCCAACGTCCGCTGATCCCGCGCGAGATTTCAGCACCTTTGATGAAAGGGAGAAGAACGAAGTGGGATTAAGTTCGATTTTTAGCCAAATTGTGGAAGGAGAAACGCGCGGGAGTAAATCAAGAACAACAAAACATTTTACCATGTTTATTGCGCTTTGTTGTAATAATATTCGCGTTAACTATATAGTTAGTTATTTAATAAGAACGGAATGGAGGAAGACGTAAGAAATAAAGTTATTATGGATTTAACGTTTTTTCCACCTGGTGTGCTTTAAATTTGAATATGAACATACTCAACCGTAGCGCGTGCGCGTTGTGTGCCTAAACGCAATCCTCCAGTTCGATTGGACGCAGAGCCGAACCACGCGTCGATCGACCAATGCGGTGCGTCGAGCCGCCATTACATGCGTCGTTCGTTCGAAGCGGCGTTGCCAGTTCGTCGGAGCCATCGACTCGGCATCACTCTATCTGGATATTATTATTTGGCGCGCTGGCGTCCAAAGACTACGTGCTCGGGTTGTGTCCGTCGTAATATTTATTAATCTGTATACATGTTTTTTTGAGTTTTGCGCCATTGCGAAATGGGGGACAAGGGCGATTCAGGTGAGCGCGCTAGCAGATTCGTCGTTTCCAGCGCTTCTGGCGAGATAAATTCGCATATTTGCACGGCAGCTGCCGCCGCTCTTCGCTAAGCCACGACGCCGGCCTGTTTCAGAAACATTCGACGACGCGGTCGAAGAGCGCGTCATCAATGAGGAATACAAGATATGGAAGAAGAACACGCCGTTCCTGTACGATCTGGTGATGACCCACGCGCTGGAATGGCCCTCGCTCACCGCGCAGTGGCTGCCGGACGTCACGCGGCCCGAAGGCAAAGACCACTCGATACATCGCCTCATCCTCGGCACGCACACCTCCGACGAGCAGAACCACCTGCTCATCGCCAGCGTGCAGCTGCCCAACGAAGACGCGCACTTCGACGCGTCGCACTACGACAACGAGAAGGGCGAGTTCGGCGGCTTCGGCTCCGTCAGTGGCAAGATCGAGATCGAAATCAAGATCAACCATGAGGGAGAAGTCAATCGGGCCAGATACATGCCACAGAATCCGTGCGTGATTGCCACCAAAACGCCATCCAGCGACGTTCTCGGTGAGGCTTCGGCATGCTGATGATAAATGTGCACAGCGTAAACTAACTCGCCTGCCTTGTTCGTTCAGTGTTCGATTACACCAAGCATCCGAGCAAACCAGATCCGGCCGGCGATTGCCATCCGGATTTACGCCTGCGCGGCCACCAGAAGGAAGGCTACGGACTGTCCTGGAACCCCAACCTCAACGGGTACCTCCTCTCGGCCAGCGACGATCACACCATCTGTCTCTGGGACATCAACGCGACGCCCAGTCAAGATCGCGTCATCGATGCGCGCACCATCTTCACCGGCCACACGGCCGTCGTCGAAGACGTCGCCTGGCATCTGCTCCACGAGAGCCTCTTCGGCTCCGTCGCCGACGACCAGAAGCTGATGATCTGGGACACGCGTTGCAACAACACCAGCAAACCGTCTCACACCGTCGACGCGCACACGGCCGAGGTGAACTGCCTCAGCTTCAACCCCTACTCGGAATTCATCCTCGCCACCGGCTCCGCGGACAAGACGGTCGCGCTGTGGGACCTGCGCAATCTCAAGTTGAAGCTGCACAGCTTCGAGTCGCACAAGGACGAGATCTTCCAGGTGCAATGGTCGCCGCACAACGAGACCATTCTCGCTTCGTCCGGCACCGACAGGCGTCTGCACGTGTGGGACTTGAGCAAGATCGGCGAGATGCAGACGCCGGAGGACAACGAAGACGGCCCGCCGGAGTTGCTCTTCATCCACGGCGGACACACGGCGAAAATTTCAGACTTCAGCTGGAACCCGAACGAGCCCTGGGTGATCTGCTCCGTGTCGGAGGACAACATCATGCAGGTGTGGCAAATGGCCGAGAATGTCTATAACGACGACGATTGTGAAATGGCGATTTCGGACGCGGAGACGCCCGCCACCAACTAACTAACCTATCTCTTATTATACTACCCTCTATTTTTACACTTAACGATTAAACGTAAATGTGAGACATCCCGGACGACACACCCGGAATGTAAATCGGCCGAACTTTGAACGCATCCTGTATCGTTTTGAATCGAATTCCGAAGTGGGTCAGCTAATTTACATTAATAGTTCTGTATTCGGAGAATGATTGTCACATTAAGAATTAAATCTGCTCACAATTTCATGGCTCGTGTTTGTAAGTATACTGTAATTGCGTTTATTTAAACACTCATTTCGATTTTGTATAATCACGACTGCGTGCCGGTAAAGTGTGACTTCAAGTCCGTCCAGCAATCGTAGTAGTTTTCCTCCAGCTTTTGGCACGTCTTGAGGCCCCATTTCGTGACGGCCAGACCCATGCAACTTTCGAACATGAACGCCTAAATGCAACAGATTGTTAACGCGCCGTCGAACGTGCAGTCGGAGCGTTGCATACTTGCGTGTTGTCAGCGACGCGGCCGGGCGTCAGCGCTTCGCGCGTGCCGAAGTCGAAGCACTTCGCGTCCGGACCGTGCGGAGTCATGATGCTGTGCAAGGTGGCACCGCCCGGCGCGAAGCCGTCCTTCTTCGCCTCGTACTCGCCGCGAATCAGGCCCATGAACTCGGACATGCAGTTCCGGTGGTAGTACGGCGGGCGGAAGGTGTGCTCCTGCACGGACCAGCGCGGCGGGAAGATCACGAAGTCGGCGATTGCGGTGCCCTTCTTTTCGGACTGACACGTCAGCACGGTGAATATCGACGGGTCCTGGCGGAGCGCGAATGTCGCATGAATTCGACGAAATCCGCGCGATCGCGGGATTGTGCGCTTACGCAATGGTCGAACGACACGGAATTGATCACTTGGAAGTTGCTCAGATCGTATTTGTACGGCACGTAGTTTCCGTGCCAGGCCACGACGTCGAAGGGACTGTGGTTCTGCCGACAGACGAACATGCCGCCCTGGTACTTCGCGACAATCTCGTAGGCGGCGTTCGGTATGTTCTCGTAACGCGCGCACGGAGTCAGAAAGTCTCGGGGATTGGCCAGCCCGTTGGCGCCGATGGGGCCCAAGTCGGGCAGCTGGAAGTGCTGACCGAAGACTTCCAAAACGTAGCCACGACTCGCGCCGACGACGGCGACGGCGAAACGCATCCCTTGCTGAATCACGCAGACTTCGTTCGGCGCGACCTTCATGCGACCAAACTCGGTTGTGATGTCCAAGGGGCCGCATTGGGGCACTACCAGAGAATGCGGCTTTGAGCGGTGGCCTCGCGATGTCGAAGCAAAACCTACCAATGAGCAAGTCGCCGTCGGCGTTGTAAAGCGCCCGTCTGTTCATGGACTGGTTGCAGGCATAAATGTGAACGGCCAGTCCCGACTTCGTTCTCGGATCTCCCGCACCACAAATTGTGTGCAGCCCTGTTGCGAAGTCCACTTCCCGGTCGGAAGCGGGCAGATCGAATGGCTTCCATCTCATCTGTGCCGATTTAAGGGAAACGTTTGTAAATGTATGGGAAAATCAAAACTCGCAAAATATCACTTGATTGGGGTCCGGGCACTGCTCATCCCAATCGTGGGTGAGGAATCCTTTCGGAAACTTGGCGTAAGGTCCATGTCCGACGGATGGGCGAATTCTATAAAGCCATGTTCGCCTGTTTTCTGATCGCGGGGCGGTGAACGCGGATCCTGACAGTTGTTCGGCGTAGAGACCATACGGACATTTTTGCGGCGAATTTTGGCCCACTGGCAACGCCCCCGGACATCGCGGATCTTCACTAGCAAATTCGCTTCCGAAACCGGAAAGGTACTACACATTCGGCATTGTTATGCAATGTGTCTGCGGCAAGCGCGCCCCAACTTACTCTGTATTCCGTATCGGACGACATCGTGTTTGAATACTTATATTCGGAAAACAATACAAACTGGAATACCACTGTTCCGCACCGACGGACGCTACTCAACTGATCGCGTCGTAGAAAATGTCGCTTATTTGAAGCAAACACCTCATCCGAGATTATGTCGCTTTCTTGGGCGTTGGTACGACTTTGGTAAACAACGTGCCCGCCCGTTGCCAAGGCAACTGTCGAGTATGTTAATCAAGTCGACGCTTGTTTATAACATTTCATAAAAACACGAGAAACTCACGATTCTGCGCGGTTATCAACGAAATGCGAGCGTAATCTTCGAGGACCTGTGGCACTTGCATATTCTAATTCGATGCAAAGAATAACAGCGTTTTATTCGCAATGATTGGCGTAGTGTTTCTGGACAAACAGGTATTCGATAATGATATGTAAATTCATGTTGTTCGGCGGCGCGATAGAAAACGACATAAAGTGGCAACGAATATCTACGTGACTGGAGCGAAGGCTGATGAGGATCATTTTTAGAATGTGGGATTTTAACTACGTTTACCTAACACTACCACACGATTGTCCAGTTTGTTATTATTACGTTAACTACGTACGATCCTCTTTGAGGATGGTAACATCTTATGAATTTTATGAATTTGGAAAAATCTTTTCTAGAATTCTTAGGGGAGAATTATATGCTTTTGTTTTCGGGACAAACGACTATTTCTTTGTTCAAATTATCTTATATTCCGAGTTATCATTAATAATTTGTTATCAAAGAACATAAATGAAAGAGTTAGTAATTGTCGTTAAAATTTGACAAAACGTATCAGGTAGGAACGGGGACAAACACATAGTTTTTGGTCAACGCAACCCCTCATCAAATATTGTAAACTGCAGATACCAAAAACAATTAAAAGCAACATGTGATATATCAAGTACAGCTTAGTAGCTTTGTACATCCGTAAAATTTTCCAGTTGTTTCTGGAATTTTTTCGAGAGTTCTCGTTAAACGTGCTCCAAAACAATCGCAAGCAAGCGTCTCGGGACCAAAAACGTTCCCACGCCGTAGTGTCCAACACAACGAATAATTTATAAATTAATGATGTATTTCATCCGTTTCAATAATAGTCAATTACAAGAACTAATCCCGAACATAATCGTACTCGAATAAATAGTCATATCAACGATAATCAATATGCATTACATGAATAATCCTAGAATAGATACGATCGAGAGTAAACCGAAGAGTGAACAAAGTTCTACGTGTCGCAACGCAAATGTCGCAGGTCACTTACAATCGGTATTTTGTTTAGCTTCTTCGCCTCGTTATATTGTTTGTCCCGGTTTATCCCGCAAACGCATGCCCTTAAATTAGTTTTGCGGTAGTCCTTCGAACGTACGTCGTATGTCTTACATGTCTAGCCGTACTGAGTTATTATTTATGCTAAACGCTAGTCTAGATCCAACAGAAACGCAAACGAACATTCACGCGCAGACATCGCCGAGAACGCGTGCGGAAGCTGCTGCAACCAAGACGATTGGGCAATGCATTGCGTGCGAGTCGACGAACCCAACGCGCCCAATAACGCCTTAATAACCCAACAAACAATGCGAGATGATTACAAACGACAGTAACAATCGATACACATCAAGTAAATACAAAAGTCCGTCTACATACGATAGATTTTGATAATTTGTTGTTTTGCGACGCCGCTGTGACGACACGCACGCAAACTTGTGCAATCGGTTTGTAATCGGTGAATCGGCATGTACATTGCTTGCTGCAAGCGTGCACAACGTTTGATGCTCGCGCGTCGCGACGACGAGCGCGAACGCGCGCGTGTGCGGAGAGAATAATGTAATGTCGTTTAGCGTCGCGTTAGCGTTAAACGAATCAGTCTTGTCGTCGCCGGGACGACCGGGCGCGCGTCGCGACGCCAAAGACTCGAGCGTCGTCCGTTTCTTATTGCTACCATCTCGGATCCGTGTCGCGCGTCGTTCACTCGTCGTCGACGCCGCCGTTGGCAAGAAGATGCGGGACTCGGAAACGAGCAGATTAGTAATGTTCGACACATGTTAAAGCCTCGGTGCCGAGCGAAACGAAACCAATCATTGTCAAGATTTGTAGTCGCATGTCTTGGTCTGGCGCCACAGTTGTTAATTCCATACGTTTAATCTCAGTTTCAGCGTTACATTTGTTTTTGTTTTTTTTGTTTTTTTGTTTGTTTGATAACTCTTAAACATAAAACATGAATAATTATTTTTTACAGCTCGATTACGAATCCTAGATCCGTCCGCTACATGTTTAGTCCATATTAAGTAGAAAATAATTACGTATAGGCGGATGCGCGCAAACACGATTATTTAGCGATAATAACTAAAGATCTCCGAGGAGTTCATCATTGGGCCGCCCGACGCGCGAAGGGATCATCATCGGACGCGCACGATAAGAACAATAAAACGAAATAAAACGCAATGGAAGAGGCGACCGCGCCCTTTCGGCGATCGCCGCTCCGAACGGCCGCGCTCGACACGAGTTCTGCGACTTGCATAAAAAACACGACACGACACAATCATGTATGACTTTGCGATCATTTATTCTGTGTATAATGTGTGTATAATGTTTGCAATAGGATAAATAACGTTGAGGACGCCAATCGGTCGCATTGCCCTTGCTAGTGGAGTACATCGCGAAACAATAATAAACGAACCGTAATGAACAATCTCAATGGGCTCTCTCCCTCGTGTCCGAGGTGGCGCGCCCGCACAATGCAAAATAATCGGAACTATCACGTTATCTCTCTCTCTCTCTCTATTTTTTTTGTCGTTTTCCATTCAACAAGACATCATAATTACGAACCGGGCGTGTATGCATGTGGGTGTGTGCGTGTGTCTGTGTGTGTGAGTGTGGTTCTGCGCTGCACGCTTATAAGTTTTGGTTTAGGTTCAGCACGTGTGTAACTCCAATGTTGCTCATCGACGGAAGAAAAACGAAAAATTTCCAAGGAAAACACGCACGCGCGTTCCACCGTAATTTCGCCCCGAAACGAATTGTGTCACTGTGTGTACTGTGAAGATAGTAGATCGATAGGGGTAGCTCGCGGAGGATGGGGTGAAGGTGGGGGGAGAGTTTGTGGGGAGCTTGGAGGGTTGTGTGGGTGGTTTGATAGTGAATCGAACTGTTTAAAGGAAATAGTCGGGCGTTCGACGCGTCACGTGGGGCTCGCCACGTCTCGGTGCGGGATCAAACTGCAAGCTGGAATGAAAATAATCATTTGTCACTGGTTTTACTTTCCGGCCCGGCCATGCAAACAAAAGACAATCCAGAGCCGAAACCAAAGCCAACTATGTAACCCGCCCAAAACGATTAGTACCACAACCAAAACTATTAGGCAGTCGGTGAAATCGACAAGATGCCCGCGTTGCATTTGGAATTTTTTCGGCCAGCGCGCCGCTTGAGCACAAAACCGTGAGCGCGAGCATGGCTGTCCGATCGTGCATGAATTTGTATTGAAAATTTTCTGCATCAACGTTGTACTTTGCATGCATGACTTGTTAACATTGTTTATAAAACACTATGCGCAGCACGGCGGAAGTGCGAAGTCGAAATGAACAAAACTACGAATAACAAAATATTTAATGTGCAAACAATAAACAGACAACGTAAAATAAGCCGCGCGCGACTCTCCCGCAATCTCGAGCCGATCGAAAAGCCGGATCGACGAGATTGGGACAAAGTCGAGGCGAACAAGAATAAGTTAGTAACTATCTAAGCTAAGTAATTATCATGTAGATGAATGGGGTCAGGTCACCGCTCCGGGATTAGTTTGTCAAATGCGAAAAGATGTAAATACTGTAGCTAAGCGAAGAAAACGTTAGTGAAATACCACGCTACTGGCGACTTACAATGAATACTTTAGGGCATCGTCTAGTTCCATGATGGCGGCCTGGTTGCCGCACCGATAACAGTAGTTGGGCGCGCTGAAGATGGTGACGACGTTGCGATCGTGACACCAGTTGTAGCCTTCCATGACCAGCTGATGGGCGCGCGACACCAGCGTCAGGCCGTTCGAATGGTTGAAGGTCTCGGAGATGTCCTGGCCGAACGTGTAGCCGGCGCCGCGCGGAGATATGCCCCAGCCGCCGCGGTCGTCGGGGTCCGACCACAGCAGGTCGCACATTGGTCCTTCGTGTGGCACCTGCGGAGGGCGCAACGGAGAGAGAGCGTTAGTCGGGCGCGTCGCGCGGCGAGCACGCGCACGCATTACTTCCTGCAAGCGGTCCAACGCTCGGATGTGGTCCAGGGTGTCGATGCTGGGACTGAGACCGCCGTGCAGACAGAAGATCTGGCCGTCGACGAGGGCGGTGAGAGGTAAATAATCGAAAAGATCGGTGAAGAACTTCCAGACGTTGGCGTTGCCGTACTTTCGGAGGCATTCGTCGTAGAAGCCGTACACCTGGGTGATCTGGCGCGACTCGTGATTGCCGCGCAGTATCGTGATGCGCTCCTTGTATCTGACTTTGAGCGCCACCAGCAGCGTGACGGTCTCCACCGAGTAGTAACCCCTATCGACGTAGTCGCCCATGAAGAGATAGTTCGTGTCGGGGCTGCGGCCGCCTATCCGGAACAGCTCCATGAGATCGTGGAACTGGCCGTGCACGTCGCCGCAGACGGTGACGGGGCACTTCACCTCCTGGACGTTGCATTCTTTCGAGAGGATCTCCTTGGCCTGCGGCGGCGAGAGCGTGCATGAGAGACGTGGGTCGGCATAAGTCACCGGTCGACGCCCGGAGCGGCGCGCGCTTACCTTCTCACAGAGCGTCTTCACCTGGCTTTCTGTGAGCTGCTTGCATTCGTTGAGCTGTTCAATCCACTGGTCGAGTTCCTTGCACACCGCCTTGTCGTCCATGCTGAACGCGATCTGCCGAACGTGAGCGGTCGGTGAGTGCGCGCGACGGACTCCACGGGCTCGCGAGATCGATTGATGCGCGATTCGGAGATTTGCTGGCGCGATATTACGCCTCCGACCGGGACTCGCTCACCGAAACGTCCGCAAAATGGCGGCTTCCAGATACCGACGACGAGACGCACGAGACAGGCTCACTGGCGGTGACGTCACGCGCACTCTTTGATCGACAATGCGCAGTGTTCGGTTGGGGGACAGGCGCGGATGGCGCGTCGCGCGACCCCAAGTCGCTCCCGTCGCCGGCTGTTCGGCCGACTCCAGACGAATCTTTCTCTCGCGACGGACGTATCGGTCGGCGAGTCTTTCTCAACGCGCGCGTCGCAAGTAGCTGAAAATCGTCCAAACGTGCATGTGCGACTGCGGAACACCCACTTCGTACCTAGATTCGCGCGGACGGTTCTGCCACTCGCACGCCAATTTCCCCTACTCCCGCGCACTGAAAGTAGCTGGAAATTCGTGATGACTTTTTCTAACTCTTACATTACCGCGATAAGAACAATCGCTGACGTCGACGCGCCGTGACTAACCAACGAAATGTGAAATATCACGATTTTGACATTCGCTTAACGGATTGGTCGGTTGCAGTTGGTATGGTGATTAGGGAGATGTCACCAACGAAAGTCACTAGATCGTCAACGCTACACAGAAAGTTCAAAACATGAGATTTTGTGATTAATTTTACACTCGCGCCACGCCAAATTATTCAAACGTTACGCACGGCTGCTTTGCTGGTAGACATTTTCGATGTTTTTAATAATCGCGTTTACTTTCTCGCTAACGGCTTGTAGTATTTATTTTGTATACTTACCAAATGTTTGTCAAGTAGATTCAACCAAAAATCTGTCTGGTTTTCAACCAATTTTTTTTCGGTCTTCTAAAAATTTGAATGTCAAGTGGAAACAATTCTGTAATTTATTACTATTTAACACGGTTTCTAATTCGTTACATTTCTAACCACGATAAAGCTGTGTGTGCGGCGGGTTGCCTAAAATGGTTGAACATAATAGTCGCATTCATCTCTTGCAGGAATTGGAGGCTACCCCGGTTACCCACAAAAGCTGTAGATACGAAAACGATAAAATAATCGTAACCGGTGGCCACGAGCGGCGCAGCGAGAGCGAACGTGACTGAACTTTGCGCTCTCTGTCTGTCGTCGCGTATCGGCTGTCAACGCTCGCGAACATCATCGAACATGTTCGGTACGGCCGTACTTGCCCGAACACGTGAGGCCGCAGCGGCCGCAGCCAAATTGCGTGGTGCGTTTGTTGCGTACACATTCGCACGGCGTGTGCTGCAACGCGATCAGCGAACGAAGTCGGCCGTCGCTCGGAACGCGTGCGCATGGAGATTGTCCGCGCGAGCGTCGCTGGCCGCACGCGACAAGATTGACCCGCAAGAATGTGCCCGAACGCGTTCGCGAGTGCCGACAGCGACGAGTAGTGCGCCGTCCGCCGACGTGCCAGCGCGTGCCGCGCCGCCCCCATCGCCATTGCCGCCGGCGCCATGGTCGACCAGGACTACGGCTGCGAGGCGCGCGAGGCCGACGAGCTCGGCGACGAGGGCCGCGCCGCCGTCCAGGACCGCGAGCTGAGCCTCATCTTCGCCGAGGAGCGGCACGTCGAGGCCATCGCGGGCATGAAGGACATGACGGAGAAGTGGCGCATGACCGAACGGGTAACTGCTGGCGGCCGCCGCCGTCGCCTAACCTCGAATTCGCGACATGCGCCTCACTCCTGTCGCGGCTTGTTGCAGATGAAGACCGTCAGCGTTGCGCTCGTGCTGTGCCTGAACGTCGGCGTCGATCCGCCGGACATTGTCAAGACGCAGCCGTGCGCGCGGCTGGAATGCTGGATCGGTAAATTTCCGCTTCTCACTCGCCGTCGCCCGAGCGCCGCTTAATCGCGCTACAGCCGATAATTCGTTGCGAAAACATCGCCGGAACGAGAGCCCGGCGGGCGCGACTCGTTCCGCCAATGTAGGCAACCCAACGCGCGCGCCGCACCGTCGACTAAGTTTGCGCATTTCGTTCAAGATCCGCAGTGTTTGTCGCCGTCGAAAGCGCTGGAGACAATCGGAAGCAATCTGCAGAAGCAATACGAACGCTGGCAGCCGCGAGCGCGCTACAAGCAGTCGCTCGACCCCACCGCCGAGGAGGTCAAGAAGCTGTGCACGTCGCTGCGCCGCAACGCCAAGGAGGAGCGCGTGCTCTTCCACTACAACGGGCACGGCGTGCCGAAGCCGACGGACAACGGCGAGATATGGGTGTTCAATCGGGTAATTGACGCTTTGTCGCACACGTTCGCGCGCGCGCGCCTCGGGCACCGACAACCACTGCGAACGTGCCCCAAATCTAATGCGCAACATGACGTGGCGTCAGGTTGCACGCCCTGAGTTTTGACTCGCAAATTTTCATTAACTATTTTCCAGACATACACACAATATATACCCCTGAGTATATACGATTTGCAAACGTGGATGGGCGCGCCATCGATATACGTTTACGATTGCTCGAATGCGGGCATCATTGTGCATTGGTTCAAACAATTTGCCGACCAACACACCCGCGAACACGAGCAAGAGCGCAACGCCGGCTCGGCGCCATCGTTTCAGAACTGCATCCAACTCGCCGCGTGCGATGCGGGGCAAGTCCTGCCAATGAATCCCGATTTACCTGCGGACCTCTTCACAGCCTGTCTCACCACACCGATTAAAGTTGCCCTGCGGTGGTTTGTCATGCAATCAACGAGTAAATTAGTGCCTAAAGTCACCATGGACTTAATTGATAAGTAGGTTTGAGGTCATCGTGAGTTTTTCTTTGAGTTTTCCTCTAGAATTCCAGTGATTGTGGCACCAATTTTCTTTCCTCCCGTTCGACCCACGTCCCACCCGTTACTATTTGATTTATCTGAAATATCGTACTTACTCCGCGCCCGTCCGCCGCACAGCGCGCGCTAATCGCTCTCGTTCTTGTTTCGTAGAATACCCGGCCAGATCGCCGATCGTCGCACGATGATCGGCGAGTTGAACTTCATCTTCACCGCGATCACCGACACGATCGCCTGGAACACGCTGCCGCGCGAGAGATTCCAGAAGCTGTTTCGGCAAGACCTGCTCGTGGCGTCGCTGTTTCGCAACTTTCTGCTCGCGGAGCGAATCTTGCGCTCGTGCGACTGCACGCCCGTCTCGAATCCGGCGCTGCCGCCCACGTACCAGCATCCGATGTGGCAGGCGTGGGATCTGGCGTTGGACCTGTCGCTGGGACAGCTGCCCGGCATCCTGCAGGACGGCAATAAGTTCGTGCACCTGCCGTTCTTCGAGGAGCAGCTCACCGCGTTCCAGGTGTGGTTGGACCTCGGCTCGGAGGAGCGCAATCCGCCCGAGCAGCTGCCCATCGTGCTGCAGGTCCTCCTCACGCAGGTGCATCGCATGCGCGCCTTGGAGCTCTTGGGCCGGTTTCTCGACCTGGGCCCGTGGGCGGTCAATCTTGCGCTGAGCGTCGGGATTTTTCCCTACGTCCTCAAGCTGCTGCAAAGCTGCGCCAAGGAATTGCGCCCGCTGTTGGTGTTCATCTGGGCGAAAATTTTAGCCGTGGATAACGTACGTACCAATTGTTCCATCGATTTTACAACGGCCTGGAGGAGCGCCTCATCCGCGTTTCTGCTTATTTTCAGACGTGTCAAGCCGATTTGGTTCGCGACAAAGGCCACATGTACTTCTTGCAAGTGTTACAAGACACGACGATATCAGTAAGTCGATGAATCATCGCTGTGGCGCGAGATGTGTAACGATGGATTTGTCTGTGTCCCGCAGTCCGAAGATCGAACGCTGGCAGCATTTGTACTCGCGTGTATAGTTAGTAACTTTAGAGACGGTCAGGAGGCGGCATCGAAGGGATCCTTGGTGTCGATATGTCTGGAACAACTGGACGACACTTCATCACAACTGCGACAGTGGGTGGCGATCTGTCTGGGGCGTTTGTGGGACAATTACGACAAAGCCAGATGGACCGGCGTGAGGGATTCCGCTCACGAGAAATTGTACACACTCTTACAAGATCTATGCCCAGAGGTAGCACCATTTTGCTCATCGAAAACCAACAAACAAACAAAAAATAGATACTTTAACGACATTTCGTAATAGGTAAGGGCATCGGCTGTGTTTGCGCTTGGCACATTCATCAACTCGGTGACGACCATGACCGAACACTCCAAAGTGATAGACCACAGTGTGGTGATGACTTTGGTGAACTTCGTCGGCAACGACATGAGTCCACTCGTGCGCAAAGAGCTCGTCGTTGCGATGCATTGGTTCATTCTCGCATTTGAACGCGCCTTTCTCAACGTGGCAGCGCACGAGGAGAAGAGCAGAGAGGGCGGCAACACGCCGCCCCATCCGAGCAGCGATTTGCGGCGCGGACGCGCCATTCTCGGCACGTTGGACATGCAACGGGTGGATCGACTGAAGCGCGTCAATTCGACGTCGTCGATAGCGGCCGTGAACAACCTGTCGGGGAGCATGGGCGCGCTGTCGGGCTTGAGCACGGTGTACATGAAAGTGTGGAATGCCCTGACCGCCCTCGAAAGCGACCCGTTTCCCGAGGTGGCGGACATGGCCGGCTCGATCGTGTCCTACATCCGAACGCAACTGAAGAAGGACAGCAACGAACTGCGTCTCTGTTCGAGCATCAGCCTGCCGCCGAGCCCAAACCGGGGTTCGTTCCTGAGCGAAAGCCCACCGACATCCGACACGCAACGTTTGAAGTGAGTATGATGGAACAACGTATTTGTATATTGACTTACTGTTAATCTATAAAAGCTCCTCGCTTAGATTGCACAAGAAGGCACAACTAACTATAAACGAAGAAGATATTAAACCTAGGAAGGCGTTGGTGAGCACGCAATTTATCGAATGGGCGTGCAAGGGATTCGCGCAGCCTGTGAAGAAGCCCAAGAACGGGGACGTCGAGTCCGAGGATTATTACATGCGAGAATGGCGGTATACGAGGTGGATATTGAGACGTTTTCGTCGAAAATAACGCGAATAACGTTTCTCTCACGTTTAGAAATTCGGAGCGGAGAGCTGAAGCCAAAGAGGAACAGGAGCGCGCGTCGGCGTCGCGTCTAGAGTCGCAAGTGTTCAATACAAGAACGCAGGTGGCGCCCACGATAGTGCAGTTCCATCCCTACGAGCATCAAATCGTCGTCGTGGGCAAGGAAACTTTCGGCGTGTGGGACTGGAGCACCGGCGCTAAGCTCTACCAATCGCGGAAGTCGCCGCTGTCCAAAGTGACGCAGATCACAAGCATGGACTGGGTGAATCCGCAAGACGTTGCGCTATTCATGACCGGCTCCGACGACGGCACCGTGTCGATATATAAGCCATCGAGCAACAGCAGCCTGAAGCTCGTCACCGCGTGGCAGGCGCACAACGATTTGTGTTTGTGGAACAAATTCAACAGTTCAGACGGTATGACTTCCTGCGCCGCATCGCGATAGCCGCAGCAAGTGACCTAACCATGTGCGTTTTTCGTTCAGCGATCACGAGCGGCTTGCTGCTGACCTGGGAGCAGTACACGAAAACTGTGATAACCACCGGCGACACGCGCGTCTTGCGTTTCTGGGACGCCGA
This sequence comes from Ecitophya simulans, assembly GCA_027574965.2. Taxonomy (NCBI): domain Eukaryota; kingdom Metazoa; phylum Arthropoda; class Insecta; order Coleoptera; family Staphylinidae; genus Ecitophya; species Ecitophya simulans. The sequence goes on from JAODGE020018980.1 coordinate 45,382, forward strand.
GCGCGAGCTGAAGCTGTTCGACGTGGCCACCGGCACGGACTGCTCGGTGACGTGCCTCGACTCGTCCTTCTCGTGCGTGGGACACGACCAGGAGCCGTTCATGCCCCGCTTCCACGGCTACGACGGTCTGATGATGAACAACGGCCACAACGGCGAAGTGCACTACCTGAACGGCGGCCTCGTCGTGGCGGGATGCGCCGACGGCAGCATCCGCGCGTTCGACCGCCGCTGCTCGTCGATCGTCAAGACGTGGGTGGACCACACGTCGTCTGTGATCGGGATTCAGTTGCGCGGCAACCAGATTGTGAGCGGCAGCACGTCGGGCGATCTTAAAATTTACGATCTGCGGAACAATTCGGTCTGTCCGATCCCCAGCAATCCTCTGCCGATGACCGCAATGGCTGTGCATAGGAAAGCCGACACTTTAGCTTGGTGAGCGGCGCGCTTCAGTCAGTTCGTGCTGCGCGCGCACCGAAAAACTAATGTGTTTGATTTTTACTGTTACAGCGGTTATGCAAACCAAACGATTGGTATCTACAACTTATTTGGACAGCAACTAAATATAATTCGTTTCTATGAGGGTTTTATGGGTTACCGTATAGGGCAAGTAGCGTGTTTAGCGTATCATCCCTACAAGGTCGCTTTAGCGACGGGGATGAACGATTGTTCCATTAGCGTCTATTGCTTGGACAATCGGAGATGACATTTGGAACTCTTTAGATACTAATGTGCGCGCGGCTATACCTCGTAACAAGCACGCAAGACGCAAGCAAGTCATTTTAATAATGCGAATCCACGTGATACCGGACACGTAAATAACGATCAAATATCTTGAGCAGAAGTGCCACCGCTGAGGCTTACGCAAGAAGGAGTTAGATAACAAACGCTTACGACGCGACACAATATATAATTGATTATATATACATATATAATTTTACTTTAAAGCATTAAATGAAGGAATTTTTGATTTGTGCGGGATTCGTACGCTACGAACGTGTGTGTAATGTATATTCGAACATATTTTTAAAGATATATTTATTGTACATACAGTGATGGTTAGGTAATTGACGCGCCGTTCACAATTAATTCGCCATTATTTTACGTCGGAATTCGCGCGTGGAAGAAGCTGCGTGAGGAGAGGAGAAACATGCGACCTTCTGTTGATCTACACGTTGGTTTTTATTTTATTTTTGTTTGTTTGCATAGTTGTTTATCGATGATCGGGGTGTTAACTGTTGAGACGATTGTCACGTAAATGAAGAGTACGAGTACGTTTAATGATTAACATTAATTTTTTGACAACTATTATACATAAGGCAGATATGAATTATGAATGATAAATGAAGATTATATTATATATATACATATTATATTTAGCGATTAAGCGTGATTAAGTGAACGATGATGACGCGCGAATGTTAAAAACAATAAGGGGTTAACGCTGGCGACAAGGCAAAGCAATAACACGCACTTCTCGGTGATGGTAGTCATGCATTGCGAGTAAATAGTTTCGCGCCTCGTTTTCGCTGTTTATACTCGCTGATTTTTACACGCGTCTTGCGCCGGCGACTAAGGAATTGCGTATTTTTGTAGTCATGGCTTATTGTTTTTAACCATTCCACTCTACCTAAGTGTTGAATAGCGTAACATAGTTGATACTTGCACTTGTTAGCGTCGATTGTGCCATATGTACCGCATACTTACAATTTTATTCCGTGTTTTTTTTATTTTAAATTTGTTGTATGATGCGAAACTACAAGTATCACACGCGGGGTGTGATGTTTACACGAGTGGACCGCGGCTCGCCCGGTTTTCCTTTTCTTGTTACAGCTTAATTACGATAATTGATTGAAAACGTCGAATACAAAGCATGTATATTGATTAGCATAACTATTGTAAGCCTTAAATAAGAGCTGTTACGATATGTAGGTATGTACAATAATCACACAGACACACATTCAATCTAACTAATGTACTATTTTTACGAGCATCCGGATTATTATTTGTAGTCTTTGATACTTCCTAATCTTCGCCAAATGATTTATGCGCATAGTTCGTGGTTCTCAGTAAGAGGCTGGCAGGAGACAGGCAAGAGGTCTCTCTATTATAGCACTGATCACACAATTTTTGAATTTTACAAAACATGCTTTGCAAGATCGCCTGTAACATGCGGTCTAGGGCAGATAATGTTGCTATTTTCACATCATTGCGTAGCAGAAGAGTTGGTATTTCAATTTTCGTATACCTGAACTCCGAATTTCCAGCGGAAATGGGTTAAAATGTCCCTTGAAATTAACCAATTTTGGGACTTTTGCAAAACATGCTTAACAGAATCGCCTGTAACACGCGGTCTATGGCAGACAGGTTTGCGATTTTTACATCATTGCGTAGCAGAGGAGTTGGTCCTTAAATTTCCGTATAACTTATCTCCGAATTTCTCTCGGAAGTGGGTCAAAATGGCCCTCGAAATTAACCAATTTTTTAACTTTTGCAAAACATGCTCCGCAGAATCGCCTGCAACACGAGTTCTATGGCAGACAGGTTTGCGATTTTTACATCATTGCGTAGCAGAAGAGTTGGTCTTTCAAGTTCCGTGTAAATTATCCGCGAATTTCTACTAAAAGTGCGTAAAAATGGCTCTCAAAATTAACCAATTTTTGAACTTTTGCAAAACATGCTATGCAAACTCGGTTGTGACACGCGTTCCAGGGCAGATAGTTTTGCGATTTTTACATCTCA
>JAODGE020018983.1:0-37534 GCA_027574965.2 Ecitophya simulans
ATATATATATATATATATATATATATATATATATTGATATATATATGTATATTGATATATATATGTATATATTGATAGATTTACGTGGTCTAAAGTTATAATAAAAGTTCTAAGAACAAGCACAAAAAACAGTTTTATTTACAATTTTCATCTTCACGAATTAATTACACCAGTTTTTGTATTTTTATTTAACTGATCAAAACACTAGTTAAGGTAAAATTTAATTGTTTTGCACAAGAAAATTTTGAAATATCTATAACTTAAAAGCTCTTAAAGTTATAGCAGCATTTCTAAAGAAAACAATTCAGAAATAATTAAAACGGATAATTATAGCCAAGAAAATGGAAAATGTCTACGTGCTATTTGATTCAGACGAAAAACTATTTAAATAATTCATAGGATAATTTCTCAGTTTCTGGAAACGCTCGCCGCGATAATTTGTAGTTTTCCGCGTGCTGGGAAACTCTAACTTTGCCGTTTACAGCGCGAGTTTTCGTTTCTTTATTAATTTATGTCACGAAAAGATGGAGGCGCGCAGAAAACGCAAAAATAAAATGTAAAATAAAGCGCGGAAACTCGGGGCGCAAGCGCCGGGGCGGCCGGGGGCGGCGGCAGAAAGTAAAGTAAGAAGCAAAGTTAAAAGTCATTTAAAATTAAGATTAATTGCTCGCTTGTTTTTCATCGTTTGTGTGCTTTAAATTATTTCAGGCGTGCCCGAGTTATTTCGTTATTTAACTTTCTTGCCCGGCTTCGCCGTCACAAGCCGCTGGGGCGGCAAAAGCCCGGGGAGTGTGAGGAATTGAGACTTGAAACGAGGACGTTCGAGTTTTCAAGTTTTTAGGAGGTGGTTGAAAATTTTTTCAATCGTGTGCATTTTAGGAGTTGGTATTTTGTTATGGTTGTTGTGATTCAGGATGTAAGTTATTTAATTATCCGCATTTTAAAGTTTATTACGAAACAATCAATGCAGAATTACAGAAGTTATTAATAGAAATATTAAAAAAAAATTTTTTTGGTAAATTAAATGTTACTAATTATTTATTAATTATTTTTATATGATTTTAATTATCTGTTTTCGGTTTTATAAAAATGTTGTTATTTTTATTTGTTTAAAAGTTATTAATTAATTTTAAATTTCCAGTTCAGATGTTTCAAGACAAAAAAAATGAAGCTTACCTTTTAATTAATTACTTTTTTATTATAAACGTGATTATATATATGTTCCTATATATAAAATTTAAATACCTATAAAATAACATACATTTTAATAACATTCAACAAAAATGATCAAAGTTACAAGCAATGTTTAGAAACACTTCATTGTGGAAGTGGAAATTTCTTAGAAGTAAAATAAAACGTTATTGAATAAAACGTGACGCAAACAGAATTTTCTACTTTATTATTATTAACATAGAGTCCATTCCATTTGCGAGCGTTATCTAACGCTTTTCATTCGGGCCGAGGCGGCGGCGGCGGCGGCGGCAAAGAGAGAAAAGTATCGCGCGAAGAAGAGAACAATGCAAGAAAACGCGCCGAGGGAAAAGAGGAAACGGCCGCCATCACCGGCGGCGCGTCGTGAAAAGCAGGAGAAAACGCACCGTTACATACGGCCGGCCGCATCGCCGCCGCCTCCGCCGCCGCCCGCGCGTCTTTTGCCGGCCTTTTGTCTGCGCGCTCGCGCGCGCACGCAAAACAAAAACAGTTGCGAGCACTTGAAAGGTTTAGCACTTCCGGCGAGCGCGCGTGGCGACGTGCGGATGATGCATGGGGGCGGCGATGTTTATCCTAGGACTTTATTTCACTGCCAAGACTTGTTTCAGTAACGAGAGAAAACGTCCCGAGCATATTGAAAATAAAAGAAATTCGTAATTTTAAAAAGCTTAGACAACTTGTTGTGCACAGTTAACAATTAATTATAAAAAGAATGAATTTATCTATCCAATCAAAGCTAAGTAATTTCTACATCAATCGCTGTATAATAAATTATAAATTTTACATTATTTCACTGTTTAAACTGTGCTGTATTTCCGAAAAAAATTGTGAAATTAACTTTTATTTATAATCAATTTTTCATTAATCAGTATTCAATACAATATTCTTGCTAATACACTGGCCGTTCCAATAAATGTTAAATTTTGGTTTAGGTATTTCCACTTATTAATTGGCCTTTGTTTAGAAAAAAATAAATAAAATATTTTGTAAATAAGAAAAATATACTAACATAATATTAATATACAGACAATCAAACTATATGATATACAACATAATTTATAAATTGTTTGTGAACTACAAGTAGGCATTTGTTAAAGTTATAACAACAGAATTAACTAAAATTTTGTAATATTTTAGAAAGATATTGATAAAGTCTACAAATATTAACAAAACGTAAATATTTGACAAAAATAAACCAGATTAACATACGTTCAAACCTTATTTTTGTGTTGCGCCATTAGAAAAAGGTTTCTATTGTTACATTGCGCTAAACTCAAGCACAATAATTTGTGATCAAAATACGCCTCGGCGCGCAGGACAAAAAAGCCCTCTGGAAGAAAGCTCGAAGCTTTCCGGCGCAATATGAAATTTTAATTAACAACCTCCATTATTCCCAGCTCAAGTCTCCGGGCAGAGAGGGTGCCAGATATAAATTATTACCATCTTTATGGCATTAGGCGAAAAACGTATTCCGGTGGAAATTGCGCGCGTTTCTTTCCTCCTTCGTCGAGGGTGAAAAAAGGACGCCAAATTGAGGAAAAAGGGTTTGCGCGCGAACGGCAAATTCTTTCCGGCGTCGCGTCTGCACTCTTTCATTTTCCACTTAGCCATTCCCATTTCTTTTACGACCCTTGCATGGTTGAGGGCCGCGGCAAAAATTGCAAGGGGCGCAGCAAGGGTGCGCGGAAAGAAGGCGCCCTTTTTCGACGTGTGACGTAAGAATGGCGTCCAATCCCCTTGTCGAATGCGCAATATGGATGTTGTGCGTATCTGATTGCGCGTCTCGCGCTGCGCCCCATTCTTTTTCGATTGTAATATTTTTACGGCGCGCGCGTCTGGAAGGGTGGCCGTCACGCAAAAATAAGGGATGAATAAAAGCTCTTTCAGAGCATTGCGACGCTGCGTTGTAAGGTCGGACGTTTGAGCATTATTGATTTTTTTCAAGCGGAGAAAAGATTATGGCTTCCCGATGAGAATTTTAAGCAAAATTTAGTTTAACGCTGATGATAATGTCTATAATTTAAATAACAAATTAAACAAATTCTGAATTTATACATAAAAAATTAAATTTTCTATTATTTTCTATATGTTGCAAAATTTATAATAAAAACTTCTTAAGAATTTTGAACTCTAATTTATACCCATTATTAATTATATTATTTTAATAGTCTATATATCAAAATGAATGAAATTTAATTCTCTATAAATTCTTTTTTAAAGTAAAAAATATCTATTCAAATAAATAAGTTATATATTTTTTTTAATCAAAAAGTTAAGAAATACTTGCAAATCTGGGAAACCATACAAAATTACTAGAGGCTTTATATTACGGGTTACTCCGCATGAACCTCCGCCACCGCCAGTGCTTCAAGCGCAAGTCGCAGCGTACCTAACAGAAATTGCCAAAAGTTCCGAAAGTCTTTTAGGTAGAAGTCGAAGAAAGCGCTTGAGTAAGGCTCGATTCGATTGCAAGGGGCCGAGCGCCGCCGCCGTCGCCGCTGAAAATTTCGCCCGCTCCCCGTTATATAATATGCTTTATCAAGATGACGGCGCCGGGCGCGGCGCGAGCGGCGAGTAGCACTTCAATTGGATAAGTTCGCCGCCCCGGGCGCATTTTAAATTGCCCGACCGTCTCCGCGCCGCCGTCGCCACCGCCGACGCCAACTTTCAAATATGACTTTACTTATCTAAATTGAGACCGATATTGGTAAAGATGCCATTGGTAATTTACATTTTCATATATTTTTCTGCAATTTTAAACAAAAAAGTTTTTTTTTGTTATTAATTTTTCAAGTTTCTAGTGAAAGATTACAAAAAAACACACGTTAGAAAATTAGATTCAAATTTTAATTAGGTAGAATATGTTGTAGTTTATTGTTGTTTAATATGTTTTATTAATTAAATACTTTTGATTTATGATTTTATTTTCATATTTAACACAGTATAACCCTTTAAAGCATTTATATATCTTAATAGAAAAAAATACTAAATTTTACTGAAAATAAACTGATTTGTAGTTTGTAGTAAAAAACATATCATAAAAAAGTAATACTGTTCTTTTTATAAAATTAACGTATCAGTTAATAACTTTAGCAATTAATAAGATATATAATCAATTTAAATCAATTGATTAGAAATTTTTGTTTGGCATTTAACCTTATATGATATTAAAAATAAAAGAAATTAGTGATTGTAATTTCAACTATTAATTATTTGATGGCTTTACAATAAACGATATTAATACCAATAATTAACATGAACTCTTATAAAAAATTGTAAAAAAACTTTTCAAAAATTTCATGAAAATTAAATCAATTTCAAAATTAGTGTCAGCTAAGTTAATTGTCTTTACGACCACAAGTTTTCTTGGCAGACGCACGACAAAAAGCAATAAATAAATCTCGAAGTTCTGGCTCATCCAAAGGGGCGCATCCCTCTCAGGGTGCAATTTTCCGAGCAAAGATTTAAATAAATAGACAATAAACGTCGGCCGCGACGGTGCGGCAACGCATCTAATTTAAATTCCTGCCGCTTTACTTCTTTCCACCCTCAGACATTATTCTTCCTCTGCCAGGGGTTGAAAAACCGCCCTTCGTGGAGTTCTTAACGCTCGCTGAAATTTCTTCAATCAATACTGGCCGAAAAAACGTCAAAAAAATGCAATGTCAGAAATGTCTAAAACGCACGACTTGATGAGACTAGGGGTGGTTTTTAATTTGGCGTGGGTGGTGGTGTCGCCGCGGCCATCTTACCTCCCTCCGTCTGTCGGACGAATGGCGAAACGAATAAGAAAGTTTTAAAAGGCGTCGTCGGGCCTCCCACCCAAACCGCGAGCGAGCAGGAGCGCGAAAGCGTACGCGAACGCCGAAAGGGGTGGAAAGGACGAGCGCGAAGGACGCCGCGCGGGACGAAAAAGAGAGCTGGATGTTCGATGACGTTTTTCTCGTTCGAGACGCTCGTCCCTCACACTCTGCCCGCTCGTCCTGTCGCCGTCTCGCGCATCGCTCCTTCGACGCGCCGTCCCTTTCTGACGCCTGTCGTCCGCCCCGCTCCTTTTGCGCGCAGCCCCCGCGACGTCGCCCTTGGCGCGAACTCGTGCGCGCGCGTAGCGTGAAGGCGAGCACGCGAAAGTCTCCCCCTTTTTCTCTGTGCCTCCGCCCGACATTAATTTCGTTTCCCTTTTGTCTTTAATTTCAGTTTTAATTCGCTGCGCGCGCACGCGCAGCGAGCGCTCGTTACTTTTTACCCCTCTTCACCCACCACCGGTTTTGTGCTGCGCGCCGCATAACGATTTTAAAACCATCTATTGCGTCCTCGGCAACCCTTATTTCCTTCTTTCTTCGTCGGGCGCCGCTCCTTGAGAAAACGAGAAAAAGGAGGCGCGCCGGCGGCGCCGCCGCTGCCGTCGCGCCCGCGCGAGACGGCGAAGAGAGTGTGCGCAAGGACGGCCCTCGAGCTGCTCGCCTCGAGAAAAGCGAAAACTTTCCCGAAACGCAATTTAAAATGAAATCATTCATAATTTACGCTTCAAGTTTTCTTGCGCCGCTTCAGAACGCAAACTTTCCGCCGCTTTATAATCCATAATCAAACTTTTAATTACTGCCCCGCTATCCGCATGAAAAACCCGAAAAAAAACCAGATAATTATCCCTAATTAGGACAAGCATCAAACATAAAATCTCAACCCTTTTGGTGGTTTTACGACATGACGAAAATTTTTTCACAAAAGTATTGTTCGGTCAAAATCAGACAAAAAATTAATTTCAAATCAAACATAAGTATACTTAAGTTATACTTGTACCTTCTTTATCTTCAAAAATCATTAAAAATTTTCAGAAATACCGTCCAGTTAAAAATAATAAAATTGCATGTTTAGATCATACTTAAGTAGTACTTAAACGTGGAGACCGTGGAGCAGTGTTATGGCTACTTTTATTTAATTTCCAAAATTGTAATAAATAGGCAAGATTTATTAATTCGTACTTAAGTACCGAGATGAGTGAAACTTAAGTGCAATGCTTCCGTAATAATTTGATAGAAATCCGTTTTCGATAATACGATACCTGAGGTCTCCTCGCGCGTTTGCTTTGGTGCGAGATGCGTGCACACTGCATGCGTGGCGGCGGCGGCGGCGGTCGGAAAGCGGTCGCGGAGGCGGCGTGGCGGCGCTTTCGAAAGGAAGCGCGCGACCCGGTGCCGGCGCGGTTTGTTTACGCAATAATCTCGCATTAAACGAGACGTTTAGCGCTCCGTCGCCGCCAAGCGCAGCCGCCAAGCGCCGCCGCCGCCGCCACAGTTGACACCAGGCCCACGTCTCGACTCGTTCGGCGTGCGCGCCGGCACGTTTGTAAGTCAGTCAACAGTCAATGGTGTGGCAAAAATTTCACGACAAAAAATTTTAGATTAAGTGCTACTTAAGTACTGCTTAAGTCAGTGCTTAAGGGAAAATGTGCCAGAACGTAATTTTATATATTTTATAGCTAAAAACATATACTGGAGCTAATTTTTGACTTAAGCTGTACTTTCGTTACTCTTGACTTTAGTGAGTAGTTAATATCTAAAACAAGCTTACTTTCTGAGTTCTTGGATTTGTGTCTCCAGGTTAAAATCCGATTGCTTCGAGCGCTCACACTGAAATCACTTAAGTCGCTTATTTCGACCTTGAGGCGCGTTCCTAGACGCTATTGCAATGACCAACTGTCACCTACTGACGAGCGCGCGCCGCGTAAAAATTTCGCCGTTTTTTCCCGGCGAGTGCGAAGGGTCAACCGGTTCCGGCCGCGTCGGGTTGACCCCACTTCCGATGCCTTCGGGCGCCTCTTTCTTCGCGCCGGCCGCCAAACGGTCATCGGGGCGTCCCGGAACGTGCGCGGCGGCCGACGGCGCGCATCACCTGAAGGGGTCAACTGGTCAAACAAGTTTCGACGACTGCGGACGCAGGGCCAGGGACAGTTTTGACCGTTACGCGTACCCTCCAGAGCCGTCGGACGCGAAAAATGCTAATTACGCGCTATCCGAAGACATGGTCAGTGAATGGGGTGGTTCTAAGGATTGTTCGTGCAGGTAGGCTGATTATGCGAGGCAAACGGACGCATTGTCGAAAGAAGCGTGAGAAACTTAATCAAACGCAACAAAATCTCTAAGGGATGATTTTTAAAGGTGGAGGATATTTAAAGATAAAATTAAGAATGAATGAATAAGATTTTGTCTAGAGCTGCTGATCCGAAGCAAATATTTACACGTCAGCATCCCTTCATTTCAGAAAACCTACCCCCAAAGTGTTACAAATGCAATATCCATATAAAGTCAACCCGTAAATTACAAGTGATATTTGTAAAAAATTTAAGAATTTTTATAATTTGTACATTAAAGGTTGAAATTTAAGGGTGGATTGATACGTTAAATATTTCTCCATTTAAATAGATAGTAAGAAGTGTAGAAGTATACGTAATAACGGCTTTGGAAAATTGTAAGGCGGTCTGATAGGGGGCGGCGCGGGAACGGCCGAGGGTTGAGGGTAGCGTCGCCTGCGAGACGCCGCCGCCGTCGACGACGCGAAACAAGTCCTTTTCAACCAAGAATAAATTAAAACTCGCCTCGGCGTTCGCCCATTCTCATTCTTCTATCGCGTCGTCGCTCGTCTTGGAAGGCGGCGACGCCGCCGCCGATGAATAAAACGTGAAGCAAAGACTAAAAACAAGACGTCGAGTTTTGTTTTTGTTGCGCGCGCTAATGCGCCGCATTTATTCGACGCGGAATGTAAATGGCGAGCCCCCAGAGAACTTTTTGCCAGCGAGGCGGCGGCGGAGGCGGAGAAGGAAAAGGGTTGGAAAATATACTTTACTTTAATGTCACTTTGTATCGTCTTTCTTATAATATTCATCAAGGGACTTTATTAGGCGCTTTCTTGCCGTCGCCAACGACACCGCCGCCGCCACCGCCTTCGACGGCGCCCTCTCGTCGAGGGCGAGACTCGCGTTTCTGGCGCATTAATTTTGCGTCGCGCGGCACACTCGAACATAAATTCGCGCGCGAGAAATATTGAAATCAAAGGTGCAATAAGTCCGAAACCGGTTTTCGGCGCGAAACTCACCCCTTCATTCCTAATTTAGCGGTCACGCGTAGTGAAACTGACCCTTTGCCGGCTGCATCACGTAAACTGGTTTGACCACTGCTTGCTTTCTTTTTTTAGTCGCCTGGAAACACGTGGACGCCGCAAATGTTTAGAAGGACATCTGGACGAAACTACCCCTCGAACGCATCCCGTAAATATTTAACTGGAAAACATTTTTGTGCTGGTAGCTCGAGTTACTGTTTTAATGGTAATAGGTTAATCTGTGGCAGCAAAAGTTAACTTCTTATATAGTCGCCGGTGCGTTGCCACTTTCCCAGGGGGTGGCTCTGCATAGAGTGGATATTGAGCGAGTGCATTAATCAATTATTGACTTTGTCCTCAAGCACTCAAATCGTTACCTCGTTACTTGGCTATTACCTCGTTCGGCCAATTGTAGTCTAACAAACCGGAAGTTAGGGACACCAATATGTTCAAAATTTAATTCTCGGCGCAAAAAAAGATACAATAGATACAATAACAGAAGAAAAATATTTATTGCGACTTCCGGTATTGCGACTTCAGGTTTGAGATAACTTCCAGGTTTTTGCTATCACGCAACTTGTGCAATAGTAATATAACGTTTTATGAGTGCGGATATAAAACATTACAATTGAATAAGATCTTCGACGGTAAGGTGGCTCTTTGTTCCTGGCGAACCGGAAGTGGTCGCTACATCAGTGGTATCATTGGGAACATATCTCCGACCGGCATCAATACCCATTTTTTTCCTACATTCTTGCTCCCTTTTGCTAACAGATTTTAATAAGTATCGGAGGCTATCTTTAGTCGTTTCCGGTCTCAGAGGGGTAAATTCATGCTTGTCTATCAGAGACTTTTTATCTAGGGTTCTACCGCTTCCTAGAAGTTGATGCGTAGGACTGGTAAGACGTTTGTGTCCCGCCAACTTTTGGGTCAAAGTTGCAAAATCGCTGGGACCAGAACGATATAATTTCCGGCACAATCTTTTTGAGAAGTCATGCGTTCCCAGCGAGCACGGGGATCCTTCCTCGGACAGATCAGGGTTTAGAAGAGATCTGATTAAAGGTTTAGGGCATTTTTGTTTTGAAGTAGACTTAAATGCTGGTTCACTCATCGGAGTACTTTCTGTCATTTTGTTGTCCTTTTTCATGTCAGCTTGTATCCCAAAATCCACCACATGCTTACACGGATAGGACACGGCGGGTTTTTCGTATTGTTTGCTAAGATTCTGCAGGACTTTTTCAGTATCTACGAGAGTGTTAAAGGCACGATAATTGGGTTTGTGTGAAAACCATTCAGTCTGATAAAACTGGACTGGCTGAGAGACCATCTTCAGTTTAGCTTTTTTTGGTTTAGCACCCAAGACAGTAGACCCAATCAGGGAGCCAATCTGCTCGCCGCTGGGACTCAAAACTGGGAAGATTCCTTTGACAATCATCGATCTGGTAATTTTTGCTGGGGTTTTTCCGTTCTGCACCATTTTATCAAATCTTGGGCTATCTACGATTCTGACGTTTTCGGTCTGCACTAAGGCACAGTCAAACTCTCGTTTGAAAAAGGATGCCTGGGACTGTGAGTATTTAATAGATGGCCTTGACAGAGAAGGTTCCAACTTGGGATGAAGGGAGTGATAGAGGTCAATGATTGAATTTGCTTCTTCCTTGTCCCCGTCAATGTTTTCAAATTTAAAGTCAGATGACGTTCGGGGTTTGATTACAGTGAGATGCTTTAAGTTTTTCATTCGAACAATATTCACAATCTGATCGGACTTGACTTGCATTGTCTGTGAGGACTGTCCGCGATTAACTAAATACTTCTGAGAGTATTCGTCTTTGGTACGTGCTAGATTGCTTTCTTTTTCATTATCTATACTTTTAAAAACATTATCGGTCTGCAGGTGTTCATCAAGGGTCAAGAGGAAGCTGTCTTGGGAAGAAAAAGAGCAGAGGCTCAAAGAAGTGTCAGGAGTTTGACAGCTTATTTTTTGTTTCTTTTTGTGTTCCTTCTGACGTTTTTTGTGATGCCTTGTTCTGCTATACGTTTTTGCCAAAGACTTTTTTTTTGTAACAACATTTTTTCTCTTACTGGAAGGTATCTTGTTATCGGATTTCATGCGTGTGGGGACTTTATTCCAAAGAGTTTCAACAACCGGTTCCATTTTCTTTTCTTCGGGCTGTTGCACCTCCTCACTGGTATGGAACGAGTTAGAAGAACTGAGAGAATTAGTGAGATTGTAGGTGTTACAACGTCCGTCATGATGAATATTTAGGCAAGTCTTGTGCTTCTTTTTTTCGAACAGGCTGATTTTCAAGAGAAGCTTGCGCGAGTGGTCTGGTTCCATGGTGGTAACTTGAAAAGGATCAATGAGACCATCTGACGACGCATGGGACCCGGGACTTTTATTTCTTAAAACATCTCTACCCGCATTCACATTTTCGTTATTGCTGGTCAGTTTGTGGACTGTCCTTTTGCCGCTCATTACAAAAATTTGACTATTACAATATGTCAATTTGACAATGCGTCGCCAGTAGGTTATTTTTTGAATACGCCAGACATGTCAAAATTCCCGTAGACACAAGGAATTCATTCAGAATGCAAAAAAATCACAAATTTTTGTTAGCAGATACACTCAAACCACCTTTCTACCAACCTGAAAAATCTTCGCACAGACGAAAAACGCAGCGAAGTAAACCCAAATCTTTGCGGAGACCCTATGGAAGCGAATCCGAGCTAGCCGTAGAAGTAATTGTTAATTCTGAGTTAAGCACGCCCAAGAACACTATATCAAGTTCGGAGGTAACTGGTGACGGCAGGGGTAGGAATACCGTTAACAGTGACCGGTTGCAAGGAGTGTTTTGCATTGTCAAAGATTCCGCTGGACAATATGATGTTGAGTCTTCTTGTAAGTCTACACTTCCGGTTTTCTGGTTTAGACAAATGCCAATTGAAGTGTTACATTTAAGTCGTAACTCTGTTGAAAAAGTCTTTGACTATTCAGCCCCGGAGAAGTCTCAACAAACGCGTCCTTCAGATGAACCAGTATTGCACTCTTCCAAGAAGCTCCAAACAGACTATGGCGTTGATTTTGGATGCTCTATATCAAACTTCCGAACTAGCCCAGTTATTTGTTATAAAAACGACAGTGTTCAGATTAACTCTTCTAGCATTAAAACCATAGTTGATTCAAAGAAAGCAGGAACATTTGAAGATTTGTTAGCTGCTCCAAATTCTAATTTAGCGGAAATACATAAAGACTCGTATATGTTAGACAAAATAAGATTATCTATTTCGCCTCAGGAGAAAGATCTCCCTACACACTTGGATCTTGGACCACGTTCTAGAAACGCTTCGATGGAGTTAGAGCATATTAGTTTTACTTCTGATATACAGCTGGCATATGACGGTAACCCACGTAGTATCTTGCAAACAGGAAAATCTGCACTAATCAAAGAGAGCCATTTGGTAGAAGACTGCTTGCGGAAGATCGAGAACCTATTGAGTGACAAGTCTTCTGAGTATATACAAGAGAATATTATAGCTCACTTGAAAAAAATTCGCTTGGAGAAAATGAAAAACATGATAAAAGAGATAAAGACTAAAACAAAGTCAGAACATCACATGGTCACAATTCATTTGGACATGACTAACGCGGATTGCAACAGTGCACAGATAGACATACTTCAGAAGGTGGTAAAATCTGCCAGCTTACATTCACTGCCTTCTAAAAAAACAAGCATAGAAAGTGCCAACAAGAATTTGACAAAAAAAAGTATTCTTAAGACAAACTGTTTGCAAACTAAAACCTTGTGTGACTGTCCGACGCAGACAAATCCAAATGCTAAAAACATTCTGGACATGCAAATGTTGGAGAGTCTTTTAGAAGAGATTAAAAAAATTAACTTAAATGTCCACCATGAGCAATTGAATGCCAAGCAGGAAACAAAACAAACTGGCACACTACCTGCATCTCAGCCCTTTGATAATGATAAAGATAAATGCCTGGAAAAAGAATGCCAGACAAACTGTCAAGTCTGCACGACTCTTTTAGATCTTAAAAAATTAGAAAAATTACTGAAAGAAATCTGCGGTTTAGATCTTAGAAAACTTGCTGAGAAAGAGGCTAAAAAACAGTCTGAAGACGTCAAAGTGGGTGAAACAAATTTGAATGTTGATCAAACTGATCAAATTGAGTTTATACCTAAAAGTGACCATGAAGTAGAAAGTAATGCTTGCATTGTATCGACCGATAATTTGAGACCAGAAAAAAGCGGATCACAAAAATTTGATTCTGTTCCCGACGGACTGGTCGCAGAAAAATTTTTGCCTGATAATAAAACAAATCAAAAAAGGGTAAGCAGTCTAAAAACGAGTACGAGCAGACTTTCAAAACTTCTGAAATTGGAGGATGTCAAAGAAGATATTGAGGAAGACCCAGAAGCTAATTCAGAAATACAATCAGCTTCCGGCGCAGATATTATGTGTCCTTTACAAATTGTACGTTCAAGAATTGAAAAAGATGATTGGAAATTGATTCCGTGTTCATCTCAAACAGAAAAAGCAAAAAAAAGATTAAAGGAAAACAAGGTGAAGGAGAATATTCCAGAAACATGTCAGTCATGTAACGGAATACAGGATGCCATAAAAATTCAAAAAAAAAGTTTAGAAACAATAAAACCGAAACATAGCAAAAATTTTAGGTTGGATAGTTCCCAAAACAGAAACAGTAAAGCAAGTGTAAAATTTACCAAGTCTAAGAGTGCAAAACCAAAAAAACTTAAAAAGGAACCTAGTGTTTTAGAATCTTTCTCATTCCCAAGATCAGAGAATCTTAATGTGAAAGAAGCGACAAAAGTTGTTTCTAGTGACACCGAGGAATGTGTTTACAAACAAAGTAGCATGAAAAAAGTATCAGAGACAAGTGAGAAAAAAATCAAGAAGGAAACAAATGCTTTGAAGCCCTGCAAAAAAGGAACCAAGTTCACATCAAAGATTAACACAGATTGCAAACGATGCAACAAATGTGAGCGTACGACATGTAATTGTAATAATTGTTGCTGTCGTTGTGGTGCCAGATAACAAGCTGTTTCCGTACGGTCGTCTCCACATGTAGTGCAACCAAGAAAGAAGCTATGTTCGATTGACAGAAGGTGCAGCGGATGCATTTAGGCGTAAATCTTGTAACCCTGTGGGTTTGTCACTCATCATTTGTGACCGGGTGAGAAATGTTTTATTTGTTTTTGCATTTAGATTTGTCATGTGACAAACACATGGGGTCAGAACGCATCCGGTAATGTCACGTCATCATGTCCAAATTTCAAAAAGATAGCAATCCAAATTATAAAGTATGCAGCAAAACGCCGTCCAATGACTCTACGCCAGTTGTTTTTAAGTGGAAACATTCGCCGCTTGTTCCACAGCTCAGTCAGAATATTGCGGAGGTGTCCAAAACATTAGAGATGCAACTAGATGGCTACCATCCGCCCGGATCTCTGCAGTGCGCAGTTTTGTCCGACACGAGACTGTCGCAGGTGGGAATCTTGGAAGCCGACGCTGAAGAAGATCTCCGAGAGAGTTATTCATTTACAGACGTACATCACTTTACCAAAGCAAATTGGGCACCAACGCCGGTCTACGTGATTAGAGGTGCGACAGGCCCCTTGTTTTCCAAGTTGCATAACAAGAAACTGCAGACAAAAAGCGTGCAACTTTTTCATCAGCATCCCAAAGGTTGTCAGGCAATGTTCCAGAAAAACGCTGAATGCCAGACGCAGGTGGATTGTAGCAGCAAGCAGGAAATGCCGAAGAAAAAACCGGACCTTTCGGTAGTGTGGCTTAAGAAACGGAAGAGACCCATTCACGTTATGCGCGTCACCGAGGAGGACTTTAAAGACCAGTTTACCCACATGCTAATCGAAACTCAAACGACGCAGACTGCAAAGAGCCTGAATACCCAAGCTGCTTCAACGTCTAGCGCCGTGAAGTTGCCTTGCAAGAAAACATGGCAGATGATAGCGGACAGCCAGTTGATCTGTGAGTGCATTAATAAGGAGCAACAAATTTCTAAATCGGATTCCTTGATTGGATTAGCCTCAAAAATTATGCAAACGGAAGAACCGCCGGCCAAACCTATGCAGAGCACCTCATTGACTACGGTTCAGAAGCAGCAGACGTACTGTGTTAACACGGCCGTGGGCAAGAAATCTGCAAGTAATCAGATTAACCATTCCAAGGTGATAAACGACCTGCCGCGAGAAATGTCGACAACCACCGAGGATAATAAATCCGTTCATAATGAAATGGGCACTAGCACCGCTCATGGCAAAAGCTCTAATATATTAGCTTCACCTATTATCTTAAAGAACCCAGAAGACTCCGACCTTCCAGACACATTTACTTTGAGTTTCATAAAACCCAATGCAACTGACAACAGTAACAACACTCAGAACACGCTGGAACTAATTGAACATGGCTTGGAGGGTGCCCAAGACAAGAGCCAAAGTCCTACAAAGTCTACATTGCCAAAGGTCGACCTTGCGCCTGAGGGCAAGTCCAAAAAATCCAATAAAAGTAGCAAGGCATTGAGCGGCCTTCAGAAGAAAGATTCAGAATTTGTAAGCAAAAATATAATCTTAGAAACTTTTGTTGGAGTGCCTGATAAGTTAGCTACTGTCAATGAGGTGAAGGCTCCAACTTCAACTATCACTATAGAAAATCTCCACGAACAGCGCGCTTTTTCCTCAGCTCCAAGCAAATATACTACAAAGACAGGTACAAGAAAATCAAGAATTGAAAAAAAGTTCAGCAAAGAAAAACTAGAAATCACCAAAGAGCACATTTCTGATATGGATGATGACCCGGTGAGCAAGTTGCGGGCAAGTACGACAAATTCGGATATCGGCAAATTGGACGATCTCGAAGAGGAGATGAAGAGCGTGGCGTTGGGTCCCGATTACACTATAATAAAACCCAGAAATAAAAGCTCCTCTCCTAAAAAAAATTCAAGTCAAAGCAACAAGTTAGGTAAAATGGACCAACAGAGAAGTAGTAAGAACCCAATTAAGCAATATAGTAAAAGCACTCTTACAAATCCCTATGATGCAACTTCGGAAAAAATAAACGCGCACCCAAGCAAATTTGCAAAAGATACTATATCTAAGAACTATATAAAGCACGAACAGACAATAGTCGAAGATGACTCTGGTAACCAACAGCAGAAAAGAGAGACAATTCAAGTTACAAGGTCGCGCAGAACAATCACCGAAGTACAACTAGATACGGACTCAATTAGTTCACCGCCACTTCCGATTTCGCCATCTATAAAGACGCCTAGTTCTACAAAGACGCCCAGTTCTAAGAAAATGAGCCACATAGTCAGATGTTGTAAGGGTAAAGGCGGGTCTAGTCAGAGTCTAACGTATTCCGCCAACAAAACCAAGGGCAGTCTCAGGTACTACACCAATAAAAACGTGTGCAGACAGTGCTGCAAACGCATGAAAAATAAGAAAGATAAAGGAGATGCTGATAACAAACCGGATGGTTGCAAATGTGCGTCTGAAAACAAGGAGGTTGCTTTGTCAACATTCGTCAAGAAACCGAGCAGCAATCCACCACTTTCTCCATGCAACTGCAATAGATGTGCCTATGGGCCCAACAATGTATGCAACACTTACTGTCGTTGTGTCCTGCCACCCGAACCCACCTGGAGATGTAATTGTTGGCAGGGCATTTGTACCAGCTATGGTTATTGTCAAGGATATTATCCCAATACGATGAGAATGCCGCAACCGATGCCCGGGTGTGCTCCAAGATGCGTGCCCAATCCATGCCAGGAGCCCACCTGCATGATATATCCGCGGAGCCAATTCCCTTCCGGAACTGACCCTTGCAACCCTTTCAGATCTTGCAATTTTTAGTAGCAAATAAAAACTATTTATTGGATTGCTTTTGTTGCGTTGTCATAGTGTCGATAATTATTGTGCCGTCAGTCGGTTCATCGTTCATTTGTGTCAAGAAAAAACACGTTTCTAAATTTTTGTAAGCATGGCGTTTAAGTGCATGGGTCCCAAGATGGAGACGTTGCAGGAGGTGCTAGAAGAAGGCGAGGAAGAGTCGTGGCCGGGCAGCGATGTATCCGCTGACAGTCTGTCTATGTCCCTGGTGTCCGAATCCATCTCGGCAGTGATGGACAGTGCCGAGTCTACGAGTAATGCTACGTGTAGGCAGTTCAATGAAGAGTTGTTATGTCATGAGATGTCCGACGAACAAGCTCAGATGAAAATCTATCCGATTTTGCCAACTCCTAACCCTGTCAAACAAGTGGCCAAAATGATAATGAAAAGTGTGCAGACAAACATTGAAAACTCAGTCGCAAAAAGTAGAAAGACAAAGGAAGCGCAGACTCAGCACAAGTATCCAGCGGGAGTTACTGAAGTCAAGACACAACCACCAGAACATGTAAAAATTGTTTTACCCAAAAAAACACCTGGGGCTCAAGCAGCAATCAGCAAAGAGATCAAAATATGGAATTTTGATGACTACATCAAGTGCGATAAGACCGAGCAGACAAAGATTCCTCACAGCAAGTACAAGCGTAACAAATTGATTCAGACGTTTAATAAAACTGGTAAAAAGGACAAAATTTACATTGACAAAGGAATCGGGACTTGTATGGTTGTTTCCACAAAAGATCAATTTACAGCCACAAAAACCGATAGGTGTACCGAGATGTGCAAAGAACCTTGCCTGACATACTTCCACGAAATAACCAAATTCCCACAGAGTCAGACCCAAACTGAGTTTCTTGGGGGGTATGCCAACACCTTAGTAAGCAACAAAGTAAGTGATATTTATGATGCTGTGAATAAAGGGACTTTAGCCCCAAAAGTGATTGCATCCCGCCTTTCTGTCTTTTCCCTTCGATTGAAAAACGCTGAAAGCGATCTGACTAATGTTCTGACAGACATGAAAAGATTCACTACAAAAAACTACCAGAAACCTTTAACTTACAAGTCTACAACCATGAAAGGCAAAGAGTCCAGCTCGTTTTGTCCAACTTCACCTACACGCCCGTCACAAAGTGGTTACTCTCGTATATCTAAACCTCCTTTTAAGAGAACATCAAGAACACCCACCAGGAACTATTTGGGCGCGAAATGGACCAATAATTCGCAAGTACAAAGCACACAAGTTTCCACGTCTACAATAAACATTCCTCCGTATTATCATAACGTTCACTATGAACAGAATCCAATGATGCACTGTCACGGGTACACCTACAATACGATGCCGTACATGCACGTGATGTACCCGCCGCATTAACCTTGTCACTCTACTGTCATGTGATAGCAAGTATAGGTGTCAAAATTTTCAGTGGGAGATCTGCGTGGGATCTGCTTTAATGCCTAAGCGGCAGTCGAAAGTCTTGAAAGGGTCGAAAAATGCCTCGCAGGCTTCTAGCGCGACTGCGGAGGAATCCCCACGATCGCGATCAAAAGACTTGTCCAAAAAACCAGACCCGTTGCGGTCTACTTCCCATTCTGGGCAGAGCGGGCAAAGCAAACAATCAAAAAACAGTGCCAAAAAAGGGATTCCTGACCCAGGTCCTGCAGACGCTGACCATGAGTCTGTTCAGACCGAGACGTCCCTCTCCGCAACGCAGCCATCGACCGAAAGAACAAAAACCAACAAAACGTCAGACAGAGAAACACAAAAAGGCTCCAAAACAACGACAGCAACATCGACTGGACTTCAAAACAAAGTTTCTGGTAGCGTGGCTAAAGACCTTTCGCTGGTGCGCGCACAACAACCCGTTTCTGATGTTCAGGTGTCTGATGTTTATGTCGGCGCACAGCAAGCATCGGCAGAGGATATTAGCAAAGAAGCTGGCAAAGCGACTGTTTGTAGCGATAACAGCAGAGCTTGCCATTCAGGCTGTGCAACATCGTCTGGACAAAAAGGTGGTGGATCTAATTCAGAACCCGAAGTTTCGAAAAACAATCCTTCACCTAGTGACAAAAGGATCGAACACAACGACGGAAGCGGTACAGCAAACCGAATCGGCATCGAGGCCTTGATAGAACAACTGGAGGCGTGTCAAAAGCAAGTTGGAAACTTGCAGATGGACATGACAATTTTAGAATCACGAATAAAAACATTTGATGGCAGCCAGACCCAAGCCAAAAAAAAATTGGAAGTGAAGCAGTGCCAGACTGGGCAAAATACATGTCAATCTGCTCGATGCCAAGTGGGTGCAAAGAAAGAGTGCAGAGCAATCCTGGTAGATGACATCACTCTGAGGACAACTTCCGACTACCTTTGTGATTGTCAGAAATGTAGTTGTCAAGTTGACGATTGACAATCAATCAGTCAATCAGCAAAAATTATCCGTATCATCAACATGCTGTAAATGATCACCACCCATCCAGTCTAAGATGCCGGGCAAATATAAGCCAATCATAAAGACGCCAAAGTGTTGTTCCTCCTTCTCCTTCTCTATGAGTTCCTTAGACTACGAAGGAAGCTGCTCCAATGAAAACTGCCCGCTGAAGGTGAGTTTTAGATTGGACAATCCCCAGGAGAAGATCAACAGTTGCTGCGCTAATCATAAACAGAGTGAAAATTTGCCACAACCAGCAAACATAAAGAAATGCGTGTTAAGCGATGCCTTTCCGATAAACGAGTCATGGTACTCTTTGATGTCTCCTTGTGGGGTAACATCCTCCGAAGTACAGTATCAATTCAAACCGACGATGAACATCAGAAAGGTTTATAGTAATCCTGACGAAAGCATATATGCCAACAAACGTAACTATTCTTGCTGCATGCAACTCTACGAAGTTGATACACTTCTGGCTGAGCTGCTTCCAGATGCAAAGGTGAAAAAGTGCCGGGAGAAAACTATACAGACTGAACGAGCCAGTTTTGCTACCAAACACACAAACACTTCTAAAATCAAAACAAAAGAAACAAAAAAGAAAGTAAAAATAAGGACTACAAAGAATAGCAAAAAAAAGGAGAGTAATGACAAGAAGCTTGAAGACAAGAACCGTCACAAGAAAAACACCGTTCAAGACAGGCCCATGCGAAAACCTACACAGATTCCACGGAGATCTCCCAATTTCCACTGCCATGGTTTTAGTAATTGCAACAATCAATGTTGCATGACAAGCAGATTCTTAGACGCTTCCAGCAGGGTCGTCTATCCGTACAACCCATGTGCATGGAGACCTTGTTCCAGTATGACAATCTCTTACCCTGCCGCATATCCTTGTCATCATCAATGGTGTTTCGCTCCAGGAATATAATGTGCATCTTACATTTAACATATTGACATTGACATTATGACATTTAATAAATCTTTTTCCTGACGTTGCTTTCTCGTTTTTGTGTACCGTGGCAACTCTTGCCAGACAATGTCGTATTTATAGCAAAACGTCAGTCGAACATTTTTTCTAAATTCTCTGTATCATCATCATCTCATATCACATCATATCATATCGTCACATATTATCATCAAACAATGCCGGACATGAAGAGTTCCAATAGCCCGAGTGGTAGGAACAGAGGTATTCAGTCAGATAGAAAACAAGCTCCAAAAGACGCCTATCAGGATGAGGGCTCGTCGACTAGGGACGTAAGCAAGAAGAGTTCGAGACAATCCAACAACTCGGACGATTTGCTTTCTGGTAACGATGAAAAGCAATATGTTAAGCTGTTGTACAACGGAGAAATTTTCTTTGTAGAGATATCCTGTCATTGTTTTGACAGTGAAGATGATTTCACAGACAGTAGCAGCGAGGACGAAGAAGATGCGCCTAAAAAAATGAAGAAGAAAGGCGACAAGAAAAATAAGGAAAAAAATGGAAAAGATAAGGATGATGATCAGAAACAAAATCAAGGACAGGACAGGACAGGACAAGGACAAGGACAAGGACAAGGACAAGGACAAGGACAAGGACAAGGACAAGGACAAGGACAAAGACAAAGACAAAGACAAGGACAAGGACAAGGACAAGGACAAGGACAAGGACAAGGACAAGGACAAGGACAAGGACAAAGACAAAGACAAGGACAAAGACAAGGACAAAGACAAGGACAAAAACAAGGACAAAGACAAGGACAAGGACAAGAACAAGGACAAGGACAAGGACAAGGACAAGGACAAGGACAAGGACAAGGACAAGGACAAGGACAACGTCAAGGACAAGGACAAGGACAAGGACAAGGACAAGGACAAGGACAAGGACAAGGACAATGTTGTCCGTTTGATTTGACCGCTGCTTTGTTGGATTGCTCCGCGCGGGTGTGTATGCCCTGCCCACCACAGTGGACATGCTGCCAGCCTTGTGTATCCTGCGGACCATGCGGACCATGTGTTCCAAACACGGTTATGTTTCCTCCAACTTGCCAGCCATGCCAAGCAACAAATAATGGCGATAACACAAATAAGTCAGAAGGCGATGACGACGACGACGACGAAGATGAAGATGAAGATGATGAAGACAGTGACGATGAAAATAATAAAAGAATGAAAAAGCATGAAAAAGGCTCAAAGGGCAAGAAAGAACAAGACGGTAATAGTTCTAGGAGTAGAAGAGACAAATCTGGAAAGACCGGCAAAGCAAGTAGACATGACGATGACGATAACAGTTCGCGGAGTACTAAAAGTAGGAGTAGCCGGAGTAGGAGTAACATGAGTGCCAAGTCATCTTCAAGAAGTAGGTCCAATTCCCCGGACACTCCCAAAGTCAAGATGATTCCTTGCAATCAGAAGTGCAAAAAATGTTCGGAAAGAGAGAAAAGCAATAATAAGAAAAGCAATCGGTCAAATAGATGATTGTGACTCATGGCATCATCTCATATCGTAACATTTAACGCATGACATGCTAGCATTATAATCATTTTTTAAATAAAAATTTACAAGGAGGCCTTGGTTGCTGTTTATTCAGTTAGATAGGTTCCATCACGTAGACATTTTAGTTGACAGTCCACAATCGTTGGATAAATATTCAAAATTCTTGTGTTATATTTTGATTTTTCACTATGTGTGATTGCGGAAAAAGTGCCGAGGCGACAGCCCCCGAACCCCCCCAAGATGCCAAGCCCCAAGGAGGAGCTAGTTGCGGGTCTGCGGAGGCGGCCGCCAGCAAGCCGGAGCCGTCCGAGGAGCCCAAAGCGTCCGAACCCGAAAAAAAGTGCAGCTGCGGCTCAAAGTAATCATGACGAATAGAGGTTAGAAAACCAACCGTCGTGTCAGTCAGGGTCAGCGTCAAGTAAATCGAGCATGATTTGCCAATAAAATGAGCTAGCATGCCACTCCCTCAGATACTTTTCTTCGAAGACAAAGATCTTGTCGACGAAACGATCGAGATTGACGTGCTGTCTAACATCCTGCTTCGAAAGAAAGATGCAACTGGCAAGGTGACGACAAGCCGGGAAGAGGCGGTCCATCGTCTCATACGTGTGCTCCCCGAGAAGCGTCCTTCGGCACTATGCGGACAGCACCAAGGAGAGGCTTTGGGGAAGCGCAGCGCGTTAAAAGCGGCCACAGAAGACAAGGGCGTGATTGTGAGCAGAATAAAGGTGGACTCTTGTGAAACTCAGACTTCTTTGGGAGCCCATCCTCTGATCATCTATCGGCGTACGAAATCAATGGACGACTCCATCGCCGACATTTGCGGTCGCACACCTCGACCGGAACGACAACTGTTGCACGCCGACAGCAAAAGCATGTGCACAGCTGCGAACGAACACCTACGGCTTCACATCTACGTATCCGATTCCAGTTCCAAGGAATCTCCCCGGCTGTCAGCGACGGAGGAGTCCGAACGTGTGGCGCACTCTAGAAAGAAGCTGAAACAGATTCACCCAGACTCGTTCTATGCATACAAGTATTACCCACTAATGACAGCAGAGCAGAGCAATCGGACCATTTTTGACAAACATCAAGGATATTCAAAATTGCGCGAAAATCCACACACCGATCGGAAGACAGAGAGGATGTTTCGCAAAGAAATGGAGGAGTTTTTAAAGGATGACGAAGTGTCCCGCATCCTGAGAACCACAGGGAGTTTCACCAGTTTTATGAAGAGCTGCAGAACCGCGGACACTGCTCAGCAGACAGACAAAGGGTTGGGTAGGGTTGTCTCCGATATTTCATGCACATCTACTATTGACCTTGACTGTCACGATCCACGACATGAAAAACTGCGAAAGTTTTTGAAGAACACCATCAAAGACGTATGTTTCTAAAACTGCGCTGTTTTTCAAATGTGTTGGCTTTTAATAAACACATTTTTTAAAATCTCATACATTTTTTGATAGCTTTATTTACAAGTTTAAAGGTCAAAAATATAAATGCTTTATTGAGCTAATTAGTTAAAAATATGTTTTTAAAATTTTTTATATTTTGTATATTTTTCTGATCGCTTTATAAACTTTTTTAGTTTTACAAGGTCATTTCATTGTCGGTAAGTGAATATTTAAAGAATGTGAAAGGCGACTAAGTGGGAAATTTTATTATTTCTCTCTGGTGATGTATGGTGGAAAGCATAATTATTTGATTGTTGTCGCCTCCGGAGGCAGAAGAAAAGGACAGGACGGAAGGACATCGTCGCGCGAGTCGTCGGGGGCACGTTCACTTTAAATAATAATGCGAGCGTCTTTCGGCGGAGTGCGCACGTTCTGCGGGGGCGCGCTTTGTTTGCGATTTTGTTGTCCCCGCCGCCCCCGATGTAATATTGTGTTTTGTGTCGTGTCGTTAGTGTTGTTTTCCGCTCTATTCGACAAAACTGTGCGCCTTACGGGATTCGTGCTCGTTGAGGCGCGACCGGCGCGCCGGCAACGAAAAGGAAAACGCTAGACTGACGCCACCGCTGCCGTCGGTGCCGGCGCCGTCGCAGCGCGCCTTAAAACTCACCTCAATTTATCAATGTCTTCAAGATAGCGCCGCACAATGGGAGCGTGTAAAACATCTATTGTTGCGGAAGCCCAGAGGACGAGCGCCGCGAAGGAAGCGCCGTTGTCCCGCCGCCGCCCCCGCGAACAAGAGAATGCATGTCGGATGGGTTTTTCGCGCCGCGCGCGCGAAACAATGAACGACATGCAAACGGCCGGGGCGACAAAAGGACGCCTGGCGAGCGACGCGAAAATAGTAACAACAATGCGGGAGGCGGCAACGGGCGACGGCAATAAACGTGCTGCGACGCACATGTGCAAGGCCGTGGATGTCCCTCGCGGGTTGCCTTTCACGTTTTCATTCTTGAGCGCGTTTTACTAGCGTTATTGTTGTCTAGCCGCCTCCTGGAGGCGGCAAGCGCTCTTTAAACTTGTCATATCGGTGGTGAATTATAGACGACTTATCATAGAGCCTTGACGACGTCATTAGTTTTTATCAGCGCTTAAACAAACTATATTGTTATTACATCCAGCCTGCCGCCCTGGAGTCGTTTTCTATTTTCGAAAATAATCGTAAATTTGGAGATTATACTTGCATAAAACGCCTACCTGGGTCTACGTAATTATTTATATTTCTCAGACGGTAAAGTTAAGAATGTGCCGCCCGCTCGCCGCCCCCCGCAGCAAAAAGCCGAGATCGAGGCCGCGCCGAACGCTCAACGAAACGATAAGAGTGCAAATCGCGAGGCTCGCACTGCCGCTCGCGCTCCGCGCTGCCTCCGCTGCCGCCGCCGGCGGCAACGCGTCAATATTTAATTAAAATAACCATAGAAACGCCGGGGAGTGGTCCCTTGATATTTTCTTCGGAGTTTTCCGCGGAGTTTTCCGCACGCCTCGCCTACCACCTTCCGGCGCCCGCGCCCTGCACCTTGTCGCCGCCCCCACCCTCTACGACGGCCGCTTTTCTACACTCCACGGGCAATATCGATTTTATTTTATTCTTAGACGCTCGATTCAATATGCTCTGCGGACAAAATGTCTTTAAAAATTCGCCTCCGAACTTACCGCCTCCAGTAGCCATAAATTATAAACCTGGAAAATTTTTGGGCGTGCTAGGTATAAAAATAAATGCTATTTTTTCGTGCAGTATTTGCAGAAAATAAGGTTCTCGGCCGTCTCCTTGCCGCCCTCAGCAGAATAACGAGTCGGGCAAAAGTGGGGAAACAGGGGAAAAACTCCTTGGACCCCCGCGCGCACCGCGGCGCACGACCAATGAGAGAAAGGCGAGCCGCGCGACCGACGACGTCGCCGCCGCCGCCGTCGTCGTGAGGGTCTCTTTCGGTCGGCTTGCGAGAAGCGCGGAACTTTCGCCGCCGTCGAGTTGTTTTATTGATCGAGCGTCGCGCCGCGCTCCCCTCGAGAAAGAATCCAAAGGGGTGATTGCGATCCCCACTCTTAAAAATCCACCATTAAGACACAACACCAGAAAAAGAAGATTCGCTAAAAAATGTCACAAAAAACATTACAAACAACTACAGATTTCAAAATTAAAAATGTTAGTATATATAAACAAATATTTAGAAAGAATTTTTATTCTATGCAAAACCGCGAAGCAATATTTTCAACTCTTATTTCAACCCTTCAACACCTAAAATCAAACTGTCCTAATTTTTGAAATTCTGGGTCGTGCGGAATGCGTGCTTCACACATGGCGTGTTGTGATCTTGAGTTTCTTAGAGCAAACATTGAGGGTGGTTCTTGTGGTGGGGTAGATTACAACTCTGAAACATTCAAGGACACTGAAATAGTTACAAAACCGTTTTTATTGACTAAAAATAAAAATGTTTTTTTAAGGTTGATTTTTAAGGGTATGTTCTAAATATAAATTTCTAGGGGTAGAAAAACATGTTTAGGAATTATTACAATATCGAGTCACGTTAATAACTTTTTCCTTTCATCGCCTTCGCGCGTGTCTCTAATAAAGTCACAAAAAAAAGATTCACCAGGGGTTGGAGGTTTTTTTAGCTAAAGGATTTTTTGTTCATTGTGTGCTTACCCACTCACGAAGTGTAAACGACACGGATCGCGCGTGTTAATTGACGACGGGCGGAGAGCTTAACTTCACACAGGTTTTTTCCTTTTTTTGAACGGGACGCTCGCCGGCGAGCGTTTTTCCCTTTCGGCCAGTTATCCTTGTTATCCCGTATCCCTGGCGCGTTTTATCGCCGCGCCAAGTGAATAAAGCGTAAGCGGCGTATTTACACGTCGCTTTCGCACTTTTTCCGCGCCAAGCTTTTTCCGCCGCCGCTTTATTTGCCCACTGGATTACCGCGGGGTCTTTTTTTGTCTCAGCCCCCGGGGCGCTGGTTTTTAATGACTGCGAGGTGCAAGCGAGAGTCGTTAAAACAGACTGCATAATCAAATTCGTAATTTTTATCCGGCAGGATGAAAACGGCGCGCTCTTTTCGCGCAACATGTGCGCGAATTAAAGTGCTGCAAGGATAATTGGATTGGGTTTTTCGAAGTTCAGCGTTTGGGAATTAATTTGAGGGACTTTACGATTAACTGGGAAGATAAAATATAAGTGTATCAGATAAATAATATTAGTGGGTTTTATATGCGTTTTCTAGGTACAATAAAAACAACAAGTTGTTTTTGTACAACTTGAGTTTGCATTAAAAAAATTTAAATATTTTCTTAGATTTTTTCAGTTTTTTTGTTTAGGAATTAATTTGAAAGATTACTGAACTAATTAGAAAGATAAATTTTATAACATAGATCATTTTACTAGCTAATAGAGCTATTTTATAAACTAAAAATATAAACTAAAAACCAAAATACAAAAATAATGAAATAATAAATATGTTGCAAAAATAATTGCAAGAATTTCGACCAAGTTTTTAGTTTGAAATTTTTTTCTTGCATTTTAGACACATATAAAAAAGTTTTAAAAATGCGTTATATACATTATTTAATTGGTCATCAAATATATAATTTTATGCTTTAAGATATTATTTATTTTACATAAATATTTGGCGTTATTTAAAACGTTACATTTGTTATTTCTCGCAAAAAACTTCAAACGAGGTTGTCGTCAACTTTAAAATTCTTTTAATAAATGTAGAAACATAAACTTTATGTTGTTTTACAGAAAACTTATTCTAGACATAATTTTTTTTTTAATTTTAAATAGATTAATTTTAAAGAGTATTTTTACATTTTTGCCAGGAAAATTTTAAATATTGAGTTTATTTTCATTACATAAATATATTGTTTTGAATCAATAAAATTAAATATTTTTTTAAATATTATTTTCTATTTAAAAATTTTTTAAATCGTAATAAAATTCCGAATAATCCAATTAGGCCAAGGCAATTAAAATCAATAAAAACGCTCTATAAAAATATGTTACCCCACATGTTGATACGTCGTAAAAAACAAGTGGCAGACGTTAAAAAAATTATCCCTATAAAAGCAACCCCGCGCGTGTCGGAAAATGCAGGTAAAAACCGACGCGAAAAAAATCTCGCTCGCCGAGCAGACAATTAGGAGATGAGCGTGCGGTTTTTTATTATAGCCTCCTGGCGCGTGCCGCAGACCACCCCGTCGCTTTAATAGGGATGTTTAGCGTTTGTCGGACGTGCGGTTGCTTGCGCCGCGTGCATTCACCCTAAAAACGCGTCCACAAGGCGGCGATGCAGAAAAAGTACATAAAAACAACATAAAAAGTCGAAGAAAAAAAACGAGGGGTGAGAGAACGGCAAGTGGTGCGAACGGTGTGCAAAGGGTAAAAAAACAAGGGTGGAATGTGCGTCGGTATGGCAGTTTGGAGAGGGGTAGAGTTTCGTTCTAGTAATAAACAGATGGCAGTTGAAGCAACCTTCAGAGGAGATTTTGAAATATTTCGAAAAATAAAACAGTTTACGGGCGAAATACAAAGATTAAGTGTAAGTTTAAGGAAAGTTGTTTATTTGATTCGAGTTTATAAATTTTAAAGAAATTATTGGAAAAAATTATTGAAAAAAAAATTATTTTATAGGTTAGATCATTTAATTTACCCTTTTAGCACTTAAGTAAAAATTTATGTAAACTGTTTGTGTTATATATCATATTATTATACATTTTATTTTAAATATAATTTTTAGTAAAGCAAATTATAATTTATGGTTTAGAAGTTTGAAGCACAAATCTACAAGCAAGCAAATAAGTTGACCAAAATTTCTCGTCAAGTTTAGGTGTCTAGAAACTATACAAAAATTATTAACCAAATAAATATAAAATTATTTTCCGTGTAAGATTTTAATGCAGATTGCAAATTATTTTACAAGATTAAAATATATTATATTGTTTAAAAATGATCTACAATACTACCAGATTTAAAAAATAGATAATTTGGTTGTTTTTGCAAAAATATTTTTTGTTTTATAAATATTTTTATAAATTTTGGCAATATTAATTTTTTATAGAATAATGTAGAAAGTTAAGTTGAATTTAAAATATCATATCATTTTTTCTACTTTAATTACTTCTATAAATTAATAATTATGTTAAAAATCTCCATTGGTGTACGGATAATTTAATCTATTTTTCGGATTTTAAAAGAAATGTTAGTTCAAATTATTAGTATAGAAGTTTAAGAAAATTGGTTAAAATTTATTGTCAAATTCAGGTGCATAAAACCAATTATATGCAGATTTTAATGTAGATTTCATTTCATTTAATAAAGAGAACCTATTTTATATTGTTTAAAAAGTATCTATAGGACTACCAAATTTGCTGTGGAGATAGTTTTATAAGTTTTGGCAATATTAATTATTTTTTGAAGTAATGCTGAAAGCTAAGTTGAATTAAAAATACCACCTTATTTTCTATATTTTAATTACTCCTAGTAATTATATGGTTATATATGTAAAATTCACTTACATTAGTTTACAGATTATTTTTAGTTTTTTTTTTCTAAAAATTATTAGTTTAAATTAATAGTTTAAAAATTCAAAAAAAAGACTTTATTTTATCGTTATTAAAAACCAAATAATCAATAAAATATATTTTATGCAGATTTTGATGTAAATTTTAAATCATTTAACAAAATTAAAATAGTTTGTATAGTTCAAAACTTATGTAAAAAACTACAAAATTTAAAAAATTATATATTTTTGTAAGAAAATACGAAAAAATCTGCTAATAGTGCAAATTATCGTCTATCAGACGTATTTTAAATCTACTCATGTTCTAGCCACT
Source organism: Ecitophya simulans (assembly GCA_027574965.2). Taxonomy (NCBI): domain Eukaryota; kingdom Metazoa; phylum Arthropoda; class Insecta; order Coleoptera; family Staphylinidae; genus Ecitophya; species Ecitophya simulans. The sequence continues at coordinate 28,441 of JAODGE020018983.1, forward strand.
TATTGCCAACCACATCCTAACGCATCTCACCGCAGCTCGCACAGAAAGTAAAAATCCGATCACGACTTTCACTCGCGCCTTACGACTCGAATGTCCCTTTCACCCTTCGCCATCGGCTGACGCGACGCAAGGGCTTCCGATGCCATCGGGCGCGGTGTGCCGGCACACGTCTCGGCGCCGCGTCGCTTACCTGTTTAGTTTTTTGCGACTCTTTCCGGGCGCAAGTGACGAGCAGTTGCACATTCCGGACAAAAGGGCCCCGCGTCCGTCTGGCGCGCATTCGGACGTCCGATTCCGGCGGAGGTCGTCCGGCGGCTCGGCGCGACAAAAATCGACGACGCCGTTCCCGGCAGTCGGGCCGGTTTTCCCGAAGGACGACGGCCGAAGAGGCCGAAGAGGCGACGGACGACGACGCGCGAAGACGCGCCGAAGATCCTCGCGCCGTCAGTCAGACGTCGGGCGTGAAACGCGTTGAATTGTATCGAAATTAACGTCGACCAACGACACCTAACCGCACTTAACCTCTACGACAACTAATTTAACCTAGAAACATCGCCGGCCGAAAACGCGCGACTTAAACCTAAACCACTAAAAAATTGTTAACATGTTCGCGTTCGGGATGAATTTGATCGTTAAACTTGCAAAGTTGTTCATAAATTTTTACCAAAAAACTAAAACCAAAATACTCAACAATTAACATACTTTCATATTCAATCACCGCACTTACACTAGTTTTAATTTAATAATTACTTATAGATTAAATAATAATTCGATTAAGTTCACTCTTAGGTAACTTAATCACCACGATCAGTACAACAATGGGCAAGATGGACTGATAACAGATTTTTTACTTATAATGCAACCAACTCAGGGCAATTCTAGTGCAAACCGGGCTTAATATTAACACGATTAAACCTACACTCTAATTATTAAATACTAGCAAGTTTATAACTCAACCTTTTAACCACACTACACATTAATTTTATTTAATTTTTTTAACGTAAGTTCGTTTCTTTAATTTATGTTTGCAAGTGTTTTTATATAATATTTCAAGTTAAGTTAAGTTTGAACGACCTAAGCAGTGTTGCGTACTGCACTTAAGTCATGTACCACGTCGTTTTTATTCCGTTATGTTAAAATTTACTCATCTACAGTAAAAATCGTAAGTGTTTTGCTTTCTTTTGTATTTTTGTTTATTTGAGTAATTGAGTTTTGAAGTTAATTTAGGTTATCTTACAGAAAATTCTGGTAATTTTTTTGTTTTAAAAATATTTTTTGCTTTGGAGATATTTTTATAATGTTCAGTGAAATTAATTATTTTTTTGAGTAATGCAGAAAACCAATAATTACTTTTAGTAATTATATAGTTATATATGCAAAAATCACTTAACTTACGGATAATTTATTCTATTTTCTGTATTTTTTAAGATTAGTACAAATTAATTAATAGAAATTTTGAAAAAAACTTTACGTAACAAACCAATAATATTTTATTGCACGTTTCTCCAATTTGAATCAATTACTAATAGTAATATAATATTCAGAATTACATACAAGTAACTTTTATAAAGTAAAAAAATCTTTTATTAAATGGTTAATCAAAATTATCTGTAGAATTGTGGAAGCTATATAAAATTTTGTGGACGCGTAACAGATTGTCTAAATATACGATTTGAAAAATTTTATTTCTATCTTATATAACTCGCATTAAAACAATCTAATTTTTACAAAATTTATGTAATTTATGTAAAATTTATAGTTTTTTCTAAATCTTTGATTAAAAACAACAAATTAGTTTAATCATTTTAAAATTATCGCAGTTTTTTGCGCGCCTAACGTAAAATAGACTCGAAAGCGTTTCTATTGTAACACTAAAACGTAGAATTACGGCGCGTTGGCGTAGATGTAATTATGCACGGCACAACATTGCGCTTATTGATGCAATTCGAGTTTCGCCCAAAGCCGCCCCCGCGCCCTCCGTCGGCCGCTCGCTATGCCGCTGGACGCGCGCGCAAAATTGGAAAATTTCCTATTAATTTATGTAAATCAGCAAATAACATGCCGCCCCCCCCGGGCATCGGTGATAGTGCCGCCATCCTGACCAGCTATTCACACCAGCAACCACACGAATGACAAGCATCGCCGAAATTATTCTAATAACAATCAGCATCGAGTTTATAAAATGTTTGAAGTTTGACGTCCGATAACCGCCACAGTAAATCAGACAGAAAAATGAGCTAAACCGCACCAAATTGAAAATTTTATGGAAATTACATTGGTTTTTAAACTTTATGCTTAGTGTTATTAGTTTTTATTTTATATTGATGTTTGTCACACCTTGATTGGTTAAGCAGAACGTTGCACATAAAATTTACCTCAGATTTAGTTAAATATTTTATAGTTATGATAAATTTTCTAATATTTTAATACATGTATATAACCTAGAATAATATAACAATTCTAAGTATGTTAAGATAATTTTTTTAAACTTTTATAGTTTATGATTAAATAATGACTTTATCTAAACTGGTTCAAAACAACTAAAACCAAAATTTTCAATAATCAATTCAATTCAATTTAACATATTGTTACATTTTTATTGATACTCACTAAAGAAAACAGTCAAAAGTAAAAATGTAATTGCTAAAAGAGTAGACAATTGCACAATGCGTACTTTCTTCAACATTTGTCAAAAGTAATTGGCATCGATTGAGTAGTGCAGACATATAATTATTGATTTTAATTAGATTCGTATCAAGTTGAGCAAATTATTATTTACCAAAACGAGCATGGTGCTGGTCGGATTGCTTAATGCAGCGCGGCGGCGGCGAGAGCGGCGGCGAGGGCGGCGGCCGGCGCGCCGATTTGGCGCGGTTATAATATTCGCTAGCCCTCGCGTCCACCACGTGTCTCCGCATGTAGATAAACACACCGCAAACTAATTATCATTTTTAAATTTGCGAAATTCAGCGACCATCTGGTCTCTAAGCCGATATTCACTTGTCAAAATCGAATTACAACAAGAACTGCGCAAAATAATTAATTAAGCAGTATTTGACTATAATATAAGTAATTAATAATTAGTCTTTAGAAGTAAAATTTTATCTAATTTAAAAAGTGAAAAGTTTTTTTATAGTACAGTTCATAATTTAGAAGACATCGGCGGTATTCTATGACGTTGCAGAGCTGGTACTTTTCAAACATAGCGCGCACTGTTGTATTTGTTTACAAATAAATTTTGCTTAGTAATAACTAAAGCAAGTAATTATCTATGAAGATTTGTAATCACAAATGGAATGTTGTTAAAAAATATATTGTGGTTTTTTTAATCGATTAATTAATTTAGAAGTTATTAACAGTTATTCAAAGGTATGTTCTCTGAATATTAATAACTATGCATATATGAAACTTGAAATTTAATAATTAATTACACAATTTTATAATTAATGAACCTAAATGAATCACATATAATTAAAAAGATAATTTTATATATATTTTTAAATAAATTTTGTGGTTTTATTATCTTATTTAAATCAAAAGTTATTAGCAATAATGCATGGTCACGTTTTCTCCTATCCAGAAACATAAAATTTCTAAAGTTTCTTTACAAATTCATCAAATATTTTCTCTATGAACATAAAATTAAAGTTAGCTAAATTATACTGCACAAATAGGAAAATTTAATTTGCTTTTAGGATGCATAGTTGTTTTTTCTGCTCCGCCCCTGGCTTTTGCTCAATTCGTGCTTTTTGACGTTAATGACCATAAACGAAATCGCCAGATTGAAATATCGCCAAAAACGCCGCAACGGGTAAAAATAAGCGAAAGCTTCGCCGCCCCCGGAGGAGTGCGTGCGGCGCGCGTGTTTTTTCGATCGGCCGGGGCGCCGTAATGTGGCGCCATTACTGCATCGCTGCAACATGCAATATATTAATNCGCGCACGCACCGGCCGGCCATCGCTGAATTTTCCGCGTTTTTGATTTATATCCTTTGCGTCGCGCACTGCGTGGCACCATCGGCCGCCCACGAGCGCCCCGTGCGTGCGTTTCGCTTCACGCACCATTCCCATCAACCTACCCCTCGTGCGCGCAAACCAGGGAATGCATTTTTGCCGACGCCATTTTATGCAACCGATTAAAACGGCACAGGTTTCAATCAAAAACCTTCTATTTTACAAGCACACCTATCGGGATGAACGTGCTAGTGTAGAAAATTGCAGATTATGGAAAAATTATAAAGGGTGGTAGCCATTTCTTATCGGATTCGGAATTCCAATTAAATTCTGCACAAAACAGATGTATTGTATTTTCAATATACCGGGTGTTTCCATAAAATAATTGCATGTACACCAGAGTTATAGTATTAACATTAATTGAGTGTTTTTTACCCAAAAAGTGTTAATAACTGTTAATAAATGTATCAATAAAATGATAACATGTAAATTTTCAGCCAATATATAATTTTTGTCTTCGAAAATCTATAAATAACCTGAATAATAATTTAGATAGAAAGTTGATTTTAGCAAATTAAGATTTTTTATAAAATTTTACATTGAAATTATATATTTTTTATTGCTATACAAAATGTATCAATAACATGTAAGATGCTAATCAATGACTTCCATAAAATGATTCAGCTGTACAAAGTGTGTCAATAAAATAATAACGTATAAAGTATCAATCAATATATGAATTACATAAAATTATTATCTCAAAAAATTGATTAATAACTGAAAAACCATTTCAGATAAAAAGTTGATGTTTGTATAATGTTGCACAAAGTGTATCAATAAAATAAAAATATGTAAAATGCTAATCAACTTATGAGGTAAATAAAATTCTCATTCTTGAAAATATATTAATAATTCAAAAAGCTTTAAATATTTAGATTTTTTTTTAAATTTGTAAATAATATATAATGTATAATGTATATATAATATATATAAATAATATAATGTATCAAGGAAATAATAACATTTAATATACCAATACCAAAATAGAAAACTCAAAAACTAATTTAGATAAAAAGTTGATTTTAACAATTTGAGATTCTCTATTAAATCTCTTTAAAATATTTTAAATATTTTTAAAAAAATAAATAATTTCAATTAATTATTTAACACTTTCTACAAGTCGTACTTCCGCAAAACTTTTTTTGTTTTTTGTGTTTTTGTGTTGTGTTGGTGGTTTTTCAAGATAATAAGTGTTTATCTTAGCGCATGCGGTTGCAAAGAGCTCGCAAAAAGTTTGCGGCATTTTTCGGGCGGCAGTCGGCCGGGGAAAAGCGCATAAAACAACGGCGCGTCGTAACGCGGCGTCGAAAAAGTCTTTCTGCGCGAAAAATGAATAGGAAAAATTATTCCGACGCCGTCTCGGAGGACCGTCAAAGTTTTCACATAAATTATTATTCTAACAAAATTCGCGGCCGGCTAAAAGTAGCGAGAAACGGCGCGAAAAAGTTTGTGCCGACGCGTTTTTAAAGAGGAAGTTCAAAAAGCACAAATTTCAAGCGCGGAAACGGAAAAAATTAGCGCCATGTGTTTTCTCTTGAGAGTATTGAGCCGGTAGGTTTTGACAACAACAGAACGCCTCTTTGGGGCTTCTTCGTGGATTTTTCTGCGGGGGTTGCGCCGCACAGCCGTCGCGTTCGAACGAATCAAATCGAACCCCTCTTTTTCTGCGCGCACAATCCTTCTCTACATTTTTTGATGCGCACCCCTCGGCTAGCGTCTGGCGGTGCTTGCGCCCCTTGCCGTTCAGCGTTCGATTGAAATTCGATGCCAATCACATTTTCAGCCATTGCGTCGCTTCCAAATTAAAATATTAGAAGCACAAACTCTGGAGAATCTCAGAGTAAACTTGTAAGAAGTACGGTTTAGGCTTGAAACTAACCAAATGCGTAGGAATGGCTAAGGGATTATTGCATAATGACAATAAACTGCTCCCATTTAGGTAATTGCGTAATTATTTTGTGTTTTATGCAATTTTAATTTTAATTTACGCCCGAACATTTTCAAATTACATAATAAAGTTTGATGTTAAAAATGTTGTAAACATTTAAAATTTAATAACAATTATTTATAGAAAAATCTACACGTTTTTAGAAAATTAAAATACAATGAATAGTTTTTGAGTAATCAATTATTTTCTAAACTATAACCATATTTTTATGCAACTTTTGTTACAAAAAATTATTGGTGGTTATTTTAGTAAGTTACTCACAATTATTATAATTAACAATTAGTCATTATCTGTCATTATTTATTTTATACACCTTGTATATTTAAAAAAAATTACATTTATTATATTTATAAAAATTGGTTTTTTAATTTTTCTAATTTATTAATATTGATAGCACTGCACAAAATTATTTTTGTTTTTCGCGTTTTTTTTTGTCAATATTCACTTTAATATTGTTCATTAACAATTTCTCAATTTATTTATGTAAGAATAATAATTTGTTAATTCCCTGGCTGGAGGGCTACTGGCCAATGTATTTGTATTGGTATATTAAATATATTATTATTATTATTATTATTATTGTTTAGTATTTTGTTGTACAAAAATAATATATTAACTTTATATTAAATTTTTTTGTAAAACTAAAATTTGAAAAGTTAAATATTTCTGTAGCAATTTATTAGTATTGACATTATTGCACAAACTTATTTCTGATTTTGGCGCTTTTTTTTCCTAAAGTTGACTATTAATTTTTTTGGTAAACCACTAAAACCTAAGTAATCTAAATTATGGCTTTTTTCTGTTTTAAATTGTATTTGAATGTGATTGTATATTTATAAAAAATTACATTTTTTATATTTAAATTTTAAGTTAAAATTAACTTTCTCTCAGTTTTTTTTTGCAATTTATAATTGGTGATAGCATTGCACAAAATTATTTATGTTTTTTTACATTTTCTGTTATATGTTGCTAAAACATTTGATATAATTTAAAAATGATTGAATAGTTTATCAAAATTTATTTGTTTGTTTTTTTGATTTTGGTGTTTTCTCTTTGGCCAAATGTGTTATTTTCTTGTCACAGTTTATTGCTTTATATTATAGTAAAACACCTTATAGTAAATTTTAAAATAATTAATTAAAATTTTAAATTATTAAAGTATTCTTAATACCACTAATAATTTCGTATTAATTTGAACTTTTGTTCTAAAAATCAAATTTTATAAAATTTGTACAAATATAAAAACAAATAACAATTTTGTTGCTTCCGGTTAAATATTTTTTTTAGAAAGTTCGTTACATGTCCAACCGATTAAAGCATTGTGTGCTTCTTCATTGTTTTTTTTTTCGGGAATGCAGAGTGGACAAATAAATTGGCAGCGAGCGTTTATTGTTCAAAACTAATACGCGGGCCGTCCCAAAAAAGAATGCGTGATTAAGGGACAGATGCCAGATGGGCAGTGTCCGTCTCACACAGTGCGTCCCGATTAAGCTGCGACCACCACCGTCCCTCAAATGTATTCTTGCAAAACGTAAAACGACGCTAGTTGCGTTTAGTTGCGTTTGTCGTGCGCCCGACGCACCGCCGGCATCCGTTTGACCCTTTCTCACCCTCCGTCTTCGCACCCCTTTGGGATAGCCGGGATGGCCATTCTTCTCCAATTTTTTTGCCGCCGTCCGACGTTAGACGTCGCACGTTACAATGCGCATAACAATATTTGGTTTCCGCGTCGGACGGCTGCAACCCTTCGGCAAAGGTCAACGCGAGTGGTCTGCCTTGTGTGACCCTTCATCCCCGTGCGCGCACGCGCTTTGTTTCGGCCGTCGTTTTTTTTTTGTTTTGCGCCCCAGTGCTAGAAAGATGCGTGTCGGCATTGTTTGGTCATTTCCGCATTCTCCACGCGCCGCTCCGTTTTATTCGAAAATTTTTGTATCATTAAAGGGTGAAACTGGTCCGCAACTAGGGCTAAACTCAGGTAGCAATGTTTTTCTATCCGTTTCTGACAAAAAACAACATTTGAAAGGTTAATGGAGTTAGAAAATATTCATTATAAATTTTCTTTAAGTGATTTTGCTTTCGACGGAAAAAGCGCATTTGATGATTATTCGCAAGCCGAAACAAGAAAAACAAAAATTTTAACGGATTTGTATTTTCCAATATATTCTACTTTAAAAACATGTAAACATATTATTGCTTATTGGTCACATATATAAAATATTTATTGGTAAACTGTAAAATTCTGCTTTTTATGAAGAAGTACACAAAAAAATTACTACAAAAAATAATTATTTACAAAAAATTTATTGATAAAATTTTATCTATTTTAAAAAACATTGATTTATCATTAAATTCTATATACAATAAAATTATTTGTGTATGTTTATAGAATGTCTCCATATAATAATTGACGTTAAACTGTTATAAAAGTTTTTGTCAATTTTTCTTCGAAAGTTTTGTTTTTTAATACAAAAATAACAATTATTTAAAAATTAAAATAGTTTGATTACTATTAACTCTGCAAATTATTATTTGCAATTAAATTTACTTCTAGAAATATTTGTATAAAATATAATATACAAAATGTTTTAATAAAATAATCATTAAATTGGCACAACATTTTTCTGTCGTTTTACTGCAAGAATATAAACAAAAATATTTTTAACGTAGATTTTCTGATGAAATACATCTCTCGCTGATGCGAATAGATGCCTGGATCGACCATCGAACGATTCCACCGCCGTCTCGCGCGATACGCGTAATTAAAAAGGCGTCACTGCGAGCAGAAGAAATTAATTTCATTTCGTAATTGAATTTTTAAGTCCCCAGCCCGCGCGTCGTTCCTTCGTCCCGGCGGCGCAAGATCGTCCTCATTTCTAGGAGTCCTGCTTCCTGTGTTCTGCGCGTTTGCAGTCCGTCCACCCTTCCAACTGCTTTCGATGATTTTCTTCGTTTTTCGCGTTTTTCAATTAAGCTCTTCGTGGCGCAAAACTTTAGCGATTTTTTTGCAATAATTAGATAAAAAGTTATTTTTAACGAAACAAATTAAACTAAAGTTTGAAACGCGCCGCCGCCAGAGCATGAAACGATAAACGCCGAAGTCAATGCGAGTTTTTATCTGTCGCTCGCGCCCGGA
>JAODGE020018991.1:0-12250 GCA_027574965.2 Ecitophya simulans
ACAAACAACAAAACGCTCATTACTTATTACTCCTCCCAATACAATCCATTTTCTTTCTTAATTTTTCACCTCTATTTAAAATGATAAAAACTTTGACAATAACGTAATAATTTGCCCCATCGCGTCTGTTCATCTTTATTTAATCTAGAATAGCAAAAAAACGAACAACAAAACGCTCATTACTTATTACTTTTACTAATACAATCCGTTTTCTTCCTAAAATTTTCACCTCTATTTAAAATGATAAAAACTTTGACAATAATGCAATAATTTGCCCAACAGCGTGTGTTCATCTTTATTTAATCTAGAATAGCAAAAAAAACGAACAACAAAACGCTCATTACTTACTACTCCTCCCAATACAATCCATTTTCTTCTTAAATTTTTCATCTCTATTTAAAATGATAAAACTTGGACGATAATGCAATAATTTGTCCCACCGCGTGTGTTCATCTTTATTTAATCTAGAATAGCAAAAAAAAGAGCAACAAAACGCTCATTACTTATTACTCCTCCCAATACAATCCATTTTCTTCATAAATTTGTTCACCTCTATTTAAAATAATAAAAACTTTGACGATAATGCAATAATTTGCCCCACCGCGTGTGCTCATCTTTATTAAATCTAGAAAAGCAAAAAGAGACGGCCAACAAAACGCTCATTACTTATGACTCGAAGTAATATTAATGATATATTACGCTATGTTATTAATTCCTATTACACATCGATTCCCGAACGAATCGATACTTTAACGGTCGCGAGCAGTCTCAACTCGCCGTCGCCGGTCGTTAATGGTCGCTTAAAGTTGTTTACAACCACTGGAAGCATTCCAGAAGCCCCACCCACTCTGCGCCGCGGTCGCCGGCTCGCCTAATCAGTCATCCGCCACGAGGCGCTTGGGATGCGCGAGCGTTTCGCGGAATTCCGCGTTCGGCGTCGAATTCGCGCCGCGTCCTCGCGTCTTCGCGTCTTCGCGCCGCTTTACGACATCGCCGCGCACTCTTCGGCGAGATTTACGGCGCGTTCTAATCTCGCGTGCGCGTCTCGCGCCTTTTATCCTAGACGCGTCCTGCGCGCGCGCACACACGAAAACAAAAAAAAGAACCGCGCCGACGGCAGAAAAACGCGCGCGCCAAACTCGGCTAAACGCAGCGCGCGCGACTCGAAGAAACTCGTCTTCGCCATTCTCGTCCGTACTTACGTGCCGCGCATCGAAGCGCTTCCAGCAGCGCGCCTCGCAGACGGTGCGCACGACGACGTCGTCCTTCGGCGCTCGCTGGCGCCGCTCGCCGTCGCCGTCCCCGCCGGCCGCCGCCGCCGCCGTCAGCAGCACGCCCGCACACTGCACCAGCATCCACACCGACGCGCCGCGCATGCTGCTGCGACTATACCACCACTGACTAGTTAGATCCGCATCCCGGTACTTACCTACTTTCCTCACCTATATTAACGGATTTAAATGTATCGCCCATCGGGGCCGGTCGCGGCGCTACCGCTGCCGCGCGCTCTACCACCTACCGGCTACCAGAGGCGCGACGCGTCTGCGGCTCCGCTCTCGACCAATCCGCGAGCGCGCGCGTGCGAGCTCGCGCGTGCGCGCCGCACGCACCACATAACCTCATTTCACGCCACGTCGTGCCGAGCGAACGCATATATTCTCTACCTGCGCGAGCGCTACATGTGAACGTTTTACAAATCGAACAGGAATTCCAGCTCCTCGGTCGTCGTCGAGACGCGCTCTATTTCTTTTTTTCCATCGGCGCCTCCGACGCCGTCGTCGTTTCGCCGGCGGCGGCGGTGGTGCCGCCGCCGTTGCCGGCGGGCGCTGCGGACGTCGACGCACCGTTCGACTGGCCGGTCGTCGTCGTCGGCATCGTCGTCGACGACAACGTCGTCGTCACCTCCTCGCTGTCGTCGTCGTCGCAGAACAGTTCGCAGAACGCCTCGAGGAAGATGTCCTGCCCGCTGTCGTCGCAGTCTTCGCAACAATAACCGAACTAAATTCGACGCATTCGGTTAGAAATTAACGCTGGACAAGCGCCGCCGAAAAGCACTCACTCCGTGGGCGTGGTTTACTCCCATCGCGATCAGGACAGTCAGCAATAAAACACGACAGTTAATCATTGTTGACGCAACTTATAAGGCTTAAAGTCAAATCTTCAGTTGAGAGCGTTTCGATGTGATGTGACGTGATTAGAATTATTGAACATATTTATATGCGCGCGAAACAATCAGCGATGTTAATGTCGTTGCGTTAGTTCGGATTTTCGTGCTCGTCGCGCGCAAAGTCCTTGCGCAAGCGCCGGCCCCGCACGTTTCCAGGAACTTTTTCAAAAACGCGCAAAAACAAAGCAATCAAACGGCGAGCGCCCAAGTGAGGTTAGAATACGCATTGTTCCGACTATGTCGGCGTCGTCGTTGTGCGCGGCATAATCGATTAATTTTCAATGCGTCGCAACGCACGCTGCGACCTTTTGTGATAAACGCTGTTTGCGCGCAATTATTCACGCTCGTTTTACGAGTCGCGACGTTTACGACTTCATGACAAAACGCGATACGCACGAAATCGTCGAATTCAATTATGAACGAGCGTTGGTTACGAATGCTCGCGTTTTTTTGTTGTTGTTCGCCATCCGTCGTTCGTTCGGCGCGTCGAATCTAGGGATGTCGAAAATATATCGATATATCGATATTTTATTTTTGTGTTTGTTTTGTTTTCGATATTTCGATATTTTAGTTTTGTTTAGATGATGTTTTTGGGCGATATTTTATTTTTCGATATATCGATATTAAATTTAACCAAAAAATCAATTCTTGACAATTTCATATTCTATTTAAAATTGAGCGCGGTATATCGATATATCGATATTTTTTTAAAATTACTTATATATCAATAACGATATTTCTAAAATATATCAATTGGATATATGTCGATACTTTTTTTTTTAAACTTTTTGACATCCCTAGTCGAACCTAGGAATGTCGACAATATATCGATATATCGATATTTAAGTTTTGATTTGACAATAATTTTGGGCGATATTTTGTTTTTCGATATATTGATATATCGATATTAAATTTGGACTATCGAAACGGTATAAAACGATATTTTTTAACCAAATTCTAATATATATATATAAAATATGGAACCGGGTTGTAAATATCATACTGAAACACAAAAAATCTATTCTTGACAATTTCATATTCTAATTAAAATTGAGCGCAATATATCGATATATCGATATTTTTTCAAATTAATTATATATCAATGACGATATTTCTAAAATATATCGATTCGATATATATATCGATACTTTTTAAAATTTTTGACATCCCTAGTCGAATCTAGGAATGTCGAAAATATATCGATATATCGATATTTTATTTTGGTTTTGACAATATTTTTGGCCAATTATTTATTTTTTGATATATCGATATATCGATATTAAATTTGGATTATCAAAACGGTATAAAAGTAAATATTTTTTAACCAAATTCTAATATATATATAAAAAAACTATGTAACCGAGTTGTAAATATCATACTGAGACACAGTAAAATCTATTCTTGACAAATTCATATTCTATTTAAAATTAAGCGCAATATATCGATACATCGATATATTTTTTTAATTAATAATATATCGATAACGATATTTCTAAAACATATCGATTCGATATATATATCGATACTTTTTTGAATTGTTGACATCCCTAGTCGAATCGCGTCGACGAAACGAAGAAACGCGCGGCGCGGTCGCGAAACCCGCCCGAGCCGCCTTAATAGATTGTTATTATGCCGGCGATAATATCAATCACGATGCTTTATCGGACGCGGCGTCGTAACGTCGTGTCGAAGAGCGAATTCATAGTTCGGCGATAGTCGTAAAAAACGTTTATGCCAAACCGCGGCGCGCTCGGGCATCCTTCATCTCGAGCGCAAACCGGGCCTCGCAAGTGGTTTATTATAATGCGCGCTTTTCGTCGCCGCGCGCCGCCGTTCGGCCGGCGTTTGTTTCGGCTTCGGCGAGCCTTCGAAACGGGCGAACCGTGCGCGCGCGCGCGAGTCAATTTCGCGAACGCGCGCTGATTTACGCCGGCCGACGTTTACGACCGAAATTGCGACGACCACCGAAGCGTCGAATTCTTCGGGCGGGTCCGCGCGCGCGCGCGCTATCTTCATAAACCTGTCAAAAGCGACGAACAAGATGGACAACGTATTTAAATGCGCCTCGACGGCCGCACCGAACGAAATTACGCGACGCGCCGCTTTCTGCCGTCTTTTGTTTTTGGTGCGACGGTGCGCGCGAAACGTTGATAGATGTCGCGCTGTTTTCGGTCGCGATGAACGTAATTCGATTGTTCTAGGAATCCGCAGGCGTTCGAATGTCCATTTCTTGTGCTTCTGGTATGTTTGAACGGCCGCGACTGCATCGAACTGCATTTTTGAGCTCCGCTGCTTTCCTGCTTCGACTGACTGGTCGAATTATGCAAATTTATTTCTTAATTTTTGGACAGGTAGAAATTCGGTAAACACACGAATTTAATAACCTATCCATTCGCATGCCGTGCGCGGCTTTCGTTCTCGATCGATTCACCGAATTCTGGCCGCAATCAAAGTCACAATTAAGCGGTCCCATTACAGAAATATTTCCGCACAAAAAACCCGCTTACTATTACGCGTGTGTTTTTTTTTAAATTTTATTTTTCAATTTGTTTTGCCGTTTCATCCGCCGCTTTCTCGCCGCCCATTTCGCCTTATCGCGTTCGGGTGTTTTCGGCGTGAAACGAACGACGACGCGTCGTGCTTCACGATTTACCAAACGAAAATAGTTTTCGATTAGGCGGACGAGATTTATTTGACTGCGTGGCAAGATGCGTTATAAATTCGACGCTCGAATGGTGATGAATTATTTCCTCCCGTTCGGCATGTTTGCGGTGTAGTTAATTAACATAATTTGGATTTTTAACCTGATTTGATTACTATCAACGTGGAAACTTTATTTCGGTACGCTCGACTAGATTGAAAAGATTGAAATGTGTTCGTCGTGTGTTTGTATGACTGTGGATAATGTTGCCCATATATGATCCACTCCTAGTAGATAGGCAACCCAAAAAACATTTGTAACAAAAATTAAGTGTTTCTGATAATGTTTCCTAACTGACGTCAGTTTTGAAGTAAAATTACAACAATTCTACAGTCAATCTTTTACGAAATTAATGGTGCAGCATTAAAATCTAACAATAAAACATTCAAAATTCGCGTGACGAAAATAATTCTTTAGATTTAATTTACCAAATTTTGTGCCTGAACGTTCCTACAGCCAAAAACTACCTCGGAATGTCAGTATTGTACTATTGTGCAACTTTGATTACTACCAACGTGGAAACTTTATTTCGGTACGCTCGACTAGATCGAAAAGATTGAAATGTGTTCGTCGTGTATTTGTATGACTGTGGATAATGTTGCCCATATATGATCCACTCCTATCCAAAAAACATTTGCAACAAAAATTAAGTGTTTCTGATAATGATTCCTAACGTACGTCAGTTTTAAAATAAAATTACAACAATTCTACAGTTAATCTTTTACGAAATTAATAATGCAGCATTAAAATCTGACAATGAAACATTTAAAACTCGTTTGACGAAAATAATTCTACTGATTTAATTTATCAAATTTTATGCCTAAAAGTTCCTATAGCCAAAAACTCCCACAGAATGTCAGAATTGTACTGATTATATCGTACAACCTTCACTATCAACAAATATATATTTTTTCGTGTTTGATATAACAACAGAATTTATAACCACGGCCTTCTGTGTGTTATCAATTGTAAACACAGTAATTACACGTCGTAAAAAACGTGCTACACTCTATTTGACATTACACAAATTTATCGCATATTTAAACAACAGATTTGGTGTTAAAATTGGAGGATCAACATTCTGTAATTTTTATATTTACTACTTCATAAAAATAATAATTGGCGCTTGGTGCTGACAAAGATTCTCAATACCAACTAAGCCATTTTTTGTTATATTGTTCGTCGTTCAAATACGTTCCGTTTTTAAGACTGCGTATTTAATCTTTTACAATTTAAACAAAAAGTTTAATAATTCCGAACATACTGTATTCGAATAAAATATTGACGTCGGCATAATGCAAACGAGAATTTTCTGAACCAACTTGGACCACGGCGATTTTATGAAGAAGTTTCGAAGATGACTTGTTGACGAAAAGTTTGGCGATTTACGGAGAAAATGTCGCGCTGGTTGCTGAAAGTGTTGCTGGTCGCAGATTTACCGCGATGTTTTCACGTTCTAATAGCTTGCATTTAAACTCCCAGCCGGGCGCCGTGATGTCTTCGTTAGCCGAGAGCCTAATTGGTGTAATAATATATTCGGCGTGCATTCGGTGCGGGAATGCGTTTTCGCCGTATTTCGATTTCTCCGACTCGTGCGGCGCGACGCAACATTGTAAAGGCGCCAACTGACTAAAAGTCCTCGTAAAATCCGGCGCGGCAATTTGGCATAATCAATTAATTAGCCGCACCCGCGGGTCGAGATGTCGCCACAAAGTTGCAGGCTTTACGGCTCGCGACCACCGCCGCCGTCGACGACGCATTCCTCCGCGTCGGCGAAGACGTCGTGATCGACATTGCGCGCGCGCGTCGTCGTCGGCCACTCGTCCAATTTAATTAAATTAACAACAAACGACCGCGCAGCGCCCGCCGACGAGGCAATTTCTGCCGTAATTAATCGATTAATCTCGGATTATGACGTCCGACGGCCTAATTCGCCGGATTGTTCTGCGCGCGCGCGCGCGCGATCCGTTTCACAATTTGCATATTAATCGACAATTGGGGAAGGCCCGATGCGCGCCGATCGGTTCGTTACTGTGGGCATTATTAATTGCAAGGTTGGCGAGGCGTTGCGATCTCGTTTATTAAGCGCGCGCGATGAAAATGTTCCGAGCGCGGGTCAACGCCGAGATAATTTGCCGCCGACGGCGAATTGATGAGTTTATAATAAATCCGCAACGTGAATTATTTCGCGGCGTCGTTGCGCTTTTTGATCTATCCAATCTATCCGGAAAGAACGCCGCCGGCGTTTTCCATCGCGCTTCTTGTAAATAATGCTAATAATGATATCGCATAGGAAGCAGATAATTGCTTTGATATGTTAACGATTTATGAGATTAATTATGCGCCTCATTAATTTCGTCGTTCGCCAAGTGTCTGTTGGATGGTTATAATGAGGCGTTTTACACTATTAACTTATATAAATAAATAAAGTTTACGGCAAACGCGCTCACCGAAAAGATGGAACGAATATTTAAAAATTTCTACAAACCGCGATCGGATTCGTTCAACATTTACATTATGATTGTTATAATAAATTTGTTGATAAATTATTTACGTAGTGTCGTTTGGATAATTTGGTAGCTGTTGATATTGATTCTCAAAGCACTAAACAATTTAATTGGGCAGTAGCCTTGACCGAAAAATATATAATATGTTTAATCACGTCATGTACATCGCTGTCATTTAGATAAGCGTCTACGCTAATTGTAAGCACCTGGCTCGCCACGATTCGCATAAAATGTGAACAAGTGCACTAAACCATTCCAGAGGTCATTTTCTTCTTCACGGCGACAGTGTCGTTGACAATTAACAAATTGTGACCTTCAACAAGCACAACAGCACTTCCACAGTTGGCTCCTCAACTTCTTCGAATCAGCAGAGAATACATAATTGGTAAAATTGTTGTTGTACAGTCGAATTTTTAATAAAATAAATAAAAACGCTCATTACTTATTACTCTACTCATTGTCAGTAGAATTCATTGTCATTCTAAATTTGCTGATTTCCATTTAGAGTGGCGTAAATGGTGGACGATAATACAACAATTTGCTCCACTGGATTTAACCCAATCTTAACCAATGAGTCAATGAGTTAATAGATAACATCACTAACAAATAGCCATAAGTTCTTAGCTATCGATGCGTATGAATAGTTGCCAATGCTTTTTTTTAATTTTTTGATTTCAAATTAATATTTTTTTGAAATAATTATAACCACATAATGTCTAAAGCGTGTATATTATTAATGTTTATCAATGGATACCTGCAACTGTACAAGAACAATGATTATTTTTTTATGCCCCAGCATATTTCTGAAATTAGTTTTTTAGGAGTGCTTTATTTATTTCTGTCTCTAATTCCCCGTCAAATTTTGCATGTCTGAGATGGTCACGACTAAATTATACAAATTTTGAGATTAAATTCGTCACTGGTCGTCCGATGTTTCACCATCGGCATTTTCATGTATAGATAACTACATTTCAAGATGTGTCAACAGGTTGAAGAAAATAATGTGCTTTTAGAGATGTTAATAGATGGCGTCACTAGGTCATCAATACTCGGCCTGTAATGCGTATGGATTGTTACCAATGCTTTCTATAATAAATTCTTCTATTTCAAATTGATATATTCTTTCTTACATATTAATATTTATTGGTGGATGCCTACGATTATACAATATTTTTTCTTATATTATAATTCTTTAGATCCCTTCATTGTTCTAGAATTTCTTTGTTTATAAACATCTTTATTTATATTTATCTATGTTTTTATGTATTTATTTAATTTTTTATTTTATTTTTATTAATTAATATATATTTATATATATAAATATTTATATTTATTTCTGTCTCCATTTTCCCCATACATTTTTTCTGATGCTTGCGCATCTGACATTGACACTACTGAATTATGCAATATTTAAGTGACAGAACACCATAATTATAGTTTTGTTTTGACAGTTTGAACCCACCTGAGCGCCATCTGCAAACTTCCCCGTAACACACATTGACAGTTAGAGTTTGGCTGGATGAATTGTGCACCTCATCATCAACACATAAATTAATGGGCAAAATAGATGAGAAAACATTTAAAATATTCTGATTCTTTGTTGTCCGCTGAAAGTTGTGCGCCCCCTAACACCTGAAATTTATTGCAGCCACGTGTAACAAACAACGTAATAAATGTTATTCTAAATTTTGCTTTCACCACATCGTTTACTGGCTATGTAAACCTTACTGCAATAATTATACCAATTTCATAAAAAAACAAGCCGTGCAACCGACACAAATATTATCTGAAACGAACTCCCGGCGGACGTTGCGTGCGCATCGAAAACCCGCTCGCTTCAACACGCCTCTAGCACTGTGTAATTATCATACTGTTATCCATTATCAACTCCCGCACATACCCCATAAATAAAACGCCAGCCTTTTTTCTCCCCCTCTCTCTCTCTCTCTTCATGGAAAATCAATTGACCGGCCAACCCTTCGCGTCGCCCTGACGTGTCATTCGAAACAATACGCGAAGTTCAAGTGCGCAAAGTATTTCAATTTGTTAGACATTTGTTAGACATGGATAAATATGAAAACAAATTACTATTACTCCTCCTCAATTGCTTCGCGTTGAGCGCACCAGCAAACGATAGTTTGAGACTTTTAGCAGAAATCTACGGCGCTCTCCTGATCCTATTTCTGATGACTTGCCAGGTGTTGATATTCCTGCTCAAATTCGTACACGTTTATCCCAAACTCACATCTTCCATGGTGGTGGTCGACGTGCTGCAAAACGCCGTGCTCGTCCTCCACAACTGCGCCGCCATCTTGAAGGCGAACCGCCGGAACGATAACGTGGTGCAGAACACGATAAACAAAGTGAAAACCGCGCTGAAGACGCCAGCGACGCACGCGCGCAAATACGTCGAAGTCGTCGCCGCACAATCGACGGTGTTGATCCTTCTGATACTGTTATTGCTGACGCCGGTGCATCGCGAACTCAAAGGATACAAGTATCTCGTCGACGTGTTCTTCGCCTTCAACATCTGGCTGGAGCTGCTGGTAGTGATGCAGATATTCTACACGAATCGCGCGATAATGGACAATTTTCGGGAGCTGAACGCGACGATCGCGAAGTTCGTTTTTCAAGCATCCGTCCTCACTCCGGATCGAAACGCCGTGGACAAGGCCAAACAACAACGGATTTGTTCCTTCCTCAAGCTGCACAACGCCTTGACCGACGCCATGTCTATGACCAGCGCGAATTTCGGCGTTCAGTTGAGTTTCCTGTGCGTTTTGCTGATCCTCGTTACGATTCAAGGGATTAGCGTGGCCTTGAAAACAGCGACTGGCTATTGTCCATACTACGCCGAACATTTGCATTTGATCACGACGATTCTGGGCGTCGTTGTTATACTGCACGTGGTGAGTAACTTTTGGAGTTATCTTCCGTTAAACGTTATTATGCTCGATTTGCCTTTTAGTTGTTCATATTCGTTGTCGTCTTCTCCTGTACGCATGTCAACGACGAAGCGAAGAAGTCCAGTGCGATCTCCTCCAAACTATTAATCGAATTGCAAACGCTGCAAGAGGACCTTACTCTGAAGAAACTGTTGCTGATATTTATCACGTATTGCAAATGTTCGGACAACTTCTATTCCGTCCTTGGGTTTATCGACATTGACCACGAGACGATTTTGATACTGTTGGAATGCTTTAGTTTATTCATCGTACTTGTACTACAATATCCCTAGAAGCAATAAACTATTGAGGAACCTAAGTCAGCTGATCATAAGGTGGGGGTTGGAGATGCCCTTTTAAATAAATTTTTGGTTGCATATGCATAGATAGGTAAATATATTTCGAGATGCACGACTCAAGGTCAAAAACTGTGTCAAGAGGTCAAAGAGTCAAGGAAAATACTAAACTTTTCAAGATGTTAATAGATGGCGTCACTAAGCCTATGCTTTCTATAAAAATCATCGATTTTAAATTAATATTATTTTACAAAATTAGAATCGGAGGAATGTAACAAGCGTTTAGTTTATTAATATTTGGTGATGGATGCAGACACAACTATACAATAACATATTTTATATTCCCTAAATTTTCCGAAATTAGTTGTCTTGTTCTCACAAGACTTATACAAATTGATAGAATAACAAATTGATCGTAGTTTAAAAACTAAAAGCTTGACTTAATTTTATTTTATCAGTTTAACCCACGTGAGCGCCATCTGTGAACTTCCCTCTAACATACATTGACAGTTAGAGTATTGCTCGACGAGTCGTGACATCTTATAGCAACCAAGAATCACTAAAAAAATATTATAATTTTATCAAAAGGTGTGGCTGAAAAAACAACATACCATTTTACAACAAAATCGTCCTTATTTAACGTCATTATACGTATACGTATTAAAATCATTTTCATATTTCAAATAGCGCGCCATAATTGTTTAAAAGGACAAAATGCACAAGTTCAACCCCTTCCCCCACAAGTGACAACGCTTTAGAATACTCCGTAAAAAATAAATTAAATTTACTCATCTATTTCCCGCCTGTTTTTCTACCATAGTAGTTTTTAACAACCCTGTTGAACTCAACAATCACGGCAATGAAACTGGCAATGCCGATGAACGATCCGTAAATGAATTTCTTGCGTAGGAAGATGAACCCGGCGTGGAATTTCGGTTGGTTGTTAGAGACGTGATACCACAACGAGATCAATTCACTCAGGACACACTGCTCGGTGAGATTGTCCTGCACGTCGGACATTATCAGTATTTGCTTGTAGATCATGTTGGCGAACGTCGACACTTCTTCGGTGACGTCGTCACAGCACAGAATCATCCACGTTTGTAAGGCCTAAAGTGACAGAGTCATTATCATTATTGGCGTACTAACTCGTGACGCATGAAAACGTTGCTTTACCCACATAAAAATATCCGGCGGTTAAAACGATCGAGCAGAGCATCCACACGTTATTCGGTTCGTGCTCGCCGCCATACTGAACGACGAAATTCATCGCTTGAATCAATTCGAAAAGCACCACGCCCATGACGAACAGCAGCGGCCAGCCGAAAATCTCATTGAAATAGTGACACAGCAAGTAAATGTCCTTGTACTTTTGCGATGCTTCAACGACATTGTTGACGTCTGCGACGCTCGCCTTGACGTTCAGCGCCGATTTGGTCCATCCAGTCACCGTGAACAATCCCGTGTCGCTCTCGCGCATTTCGGCGACGGGCAAAATCAGGAAGCCGTTCATTTGCTGCAACAATTTGTTCATGATGTACGCGATCAAGTTCCTGATTTGCTTCATGGCAAATATGGTATATAGAATCTGCGTGGTTATGCTGTAATATTGGAGATATTTGAAGCAATAAAAG
>JAODGE020018998.1:0-16942 GCA_027574965.2 Ecitophya simulans
CTTCACGTTCCCAATCGCGTAGCGTGATCGTATCCAATCTCCGGGCCGCCAACCGAACCAGAAGGTCGTCCCAACTATTGACGGGCGCTTCAGACTGCGTAACGCGGACACGTTTGCCTTTAGCGCGGTTAGTAGTGCCCATAACGAGTCTAGGTTTTCCCGCCTGGCTGTGAGCAGGTCAAGAAGAGCGTCGACATGTGCCCTAACCAGGGACGCGCTATTGTCATAGCGATCTAGCATCGTTTTCCACGCGGTCGTATATTTTTTGGCAGAGACGCATATGCCGGCAATAAGCGCTAAGACCGACCTTTGGAGGCATCCGCGCAGATATAGAAATCGTACGTCGCCAAGACTCTGGTTGTCGTGGACGAATATTTTGAAAGCATCTCTGAAGGCGCGCCAAGCCGTGATGTCTCCGTGGAATGAAGGCAATTAAAGCTTCACGAGTTTGATTTTGCTTTTTCAAGCCGTTGTGTTAGTTTGGAGATTGGCGCTGGGCGTAGCGGGGATGGAATCAATTACGCCCGCGACCCAGATGCTGGCGGTGTTCAGTTCGCTGAGAAATTGGTGGACCTCGTCCTCTATATCAATTTTTAGCTTGTGTGCGTTGCTGAGTAGTTTTACAAGAGCTTTTAGCAAACCTACCAAGACTGTCTTACCTTCATCGCTTTTTCATTTTTTGGTTTTCGGCGCAGCCAGGTTCTCGATGAACTGTGTCTTCTTGTTTGACAGCTTCTTTTGAATTGCAGCACTCATTAATGAAGGATGATGAAGGTGACGAGTACCTCGCAATATCAACGGACTTTTGTCCGGTTGTCACAAATCTATGGACTCTTGTTCGATTTTCACTGTATCGACGTTTCACTAACATCTTACTTACGGATGCTGGATCCGGTTGTTTCGAAGGACCAAATGTTTACGCGTTTGCGATTTTATATGACGAAAATTTTATGCAAACTGTCCCGGCGATTCTCGTGATGTGCGAGGAACACAGCACGAGGTTAAGTTGCCGGTGACGAGTGAGACCGAGGCGGGGTTAGAATCGCGTTTAAATACCCTTAAGCGCATCCCCCTCTTGACAAACTGTCTTAAATCTAGCAACCCGCGCAGGGGTGAGAGTTGCGTCTGTAATGTCCTAAACTACAACTTAAACAAATATTTTCTAGAGGGCACCTCTATTTGTACGCAACAAGAAGTATAAACTCTGCAGATGATAATGACGGGGCTTCTTTATTAATGAGTTTACTAAGAAATCAGAACAGTAATTCATTTGATTTAATGACATGAATCAGAGTGCATTCAAGTGTGGATAATAAAATTACATTCACAATTGGAAGTGAAATTGTTACATTCGAAGGAATGGATGTAAATATTAAATCAAAAACATTTAAAGGCACTCCAATCGTTCACTCGCAATAACCTAGAAGTCTATAAGGATATTTTGTTTTTGACTAATGCTACCAAACCTCATTATAACATAGGAGGACAAAAACAGGGTAGCACAGCAAAGAAATATAATGCAATTATTAACAAATTCTTAACCGATCCTTAATGAACAGTACATCGTTGCATTACAAAGTAGTAGCAGTCCATCTCATAGAGAAGTAATAAAGTCTCCTTCAATTCAATCTCCTATAAGAACTGAAGGAACAAGCTTAAAAAACATGCTAGTTATCAATAATAAATTATTTCATTGCGTTTATTGAAATGATATTAATGAGTTTATTGACCGTTTGATGCTGTTACATGCTTTAAAGGTATCGGATAATAATGCCACTTAAATGAAATTGCTTTGATTTAGGAAGAATTACGAGAAGGAGGAATTATTGTATAAATTTAACCATTGAAGCTGATTGTTAATTCATAGAGTTAATAACGTTAACATGCCGATTGATAAGTTTGGACGAATCAGTTCGAGACATAGAGAATTGTTGGCGCAAAACACTTATTGGAAGCCAACCGGATACATCATGACCAAAAACGGTCAACTTAATATGCAAAAGCGACAAATTAAAAAAAAATTGGCGCTCCCACTGAAGATAACGATGCAATAACAAAAAAGAATCATGACGATTCTATATTAAAGTTAGAGTCGTTTATTGAAACCGTAATATCGAAATTATTAAAGCAAGTAAAAGATCGCGCTATGCAACATGTGGGAGTTTGTCATAATCAAATGATTTCGTTTATAGAGAGCGCATTAAACATTATATTAAAACATATGGAAAACCGTCACAATGATACAATTGAAAAAAAAGCAACATATCAAAAAGAAACCAAGAAACATATTGGAAACGTTAAAAAGAGAAATTTGAACTTGATCAATTTTTGAACAAATGCTATTGTGAAGCAACATAAGCAATACAGTACGAGTATACAAAAAAAATTGTGCAGGTCCGTGCTAAACTGGAGGACAAAATAACAGCATTAGCTACAAATAAAGCAAGTCTAGAACGTGCTGCTGCTGCTGCTCCCATTCCAATAAGTAGTCAGTTTTCATCAATTGATCACGACGCGGTGTCTAGAAACCATATAACAGGTGAAAGAGCCAACAATAAAAAACCTCGTCTATTGTAAGGAGAAATGAGATGTAGTGTCCGAATTGCATAAACCTGCAGGGGTTAATTATCTAAGGGGAAGAGTAATTATCAAAAGTCTTGATAATTTATGGCAGGCCGATTTGGCAGAGTTTACAAGGTTTGCAAAAGAGAATAAAGGTTATAAATATGTCTAGTAGTGATTGACTGTTTTTCAAAGTATACTTGGATTTGTGCACTTAAAAATAAGACCGGCGCAAATGTAACAAAAGCATTTGAAAATATATTGTCACAATCAAAGCGTAAACCTAATAATTTACAAACTGATCAAGGTAAAGAATTCTATAATTCATTATTTAATCAGCTTATGAAAAATGAAAACATTAATCATTACTTTACGTATAGCATCAAAAAAGCATCTATTGCCGAACGAGTTATACGTACATTAAAATCAAAAATTTACTTGATGTTTAGTTTGCGTAGAAAATACACGTACTACGACATTCTAGATAAAATTATACAAAAATATAATACTACACTACATCGAACAATCGGAATGCAGCCTTGTGATGTTGATAAGCGCAATGTAAAGAAAGTATTGCAAGCATTATGCAGTCATCTTAAAATTGCTGGAAAGCAGAAATTTAAGATTGGTGATGTTTACATTTGCATTATAAAAGTAGGCGTAGTGAATCTAACGTTAGCAGCAATTTTGATTCTGGACTTAAATTATTGGCAATGCGGGTAGGGCGCAACTTCACTAAAAAGATCTCTCAAAAGACATCCTAATACGGTATGCGATTGTATCTGTATCAAAGGGAAGTTTTTGGTGGGTAAGGAGCTTCGCATCAAGGTAAAAAAAATTAAATCTAGTCAAATCAAATAAATTGAGCATAATTATAATTTTTTGAGGTTTTGGAAGTTTTTTGATAGTCAAATTTAAGAAAACTTAATAAATATTACTTACAAAAAAATTAACTTAACTTAACTGCAAAAACTGCATGTTTAATCGTTGTTTCTATTTAACAGATTGGCTATATTAGATTAAGTAATCATTGATAACTTAATTTAATGCAGATGTTATTAGGATTTTAAAAATCTGGACAAGTATGCAGCACACGTGTCGCGCGATTGTAAATCGATGCATTTCTAAACCGCACGTAGGCAAACTACTGTCCCTTTATTAATATTACATCAAGGCTAATGTGACACCTTATGTCAACTCCGCGCGCATTTAAAATTTAACGCTTTATTACGGAGTCAATCAATGACTTAATTCGAACGCGATGGAATTTAATGTGATAAATAATTAAAGTCACTTGTAAACAAAAAGATTGCTATTAAATAAACACGACAACAGTTTTGTGATTTTAGTCAATCAATGTCAATTTTATTGACGCTGTTTAAGTAAAGTTGTTTATAACTAGATGTTTATTTCACAACACAATTGAAATAATAAAACCATCGCACTTACACTTAGATCATATTACTCAGAAAAAATAAGGTCAAAAATATTTTCAGATATGATAAAGCAATTATGAAGCATTTTTTATCAATTATGCTAAGGTCATTTGACTTATCACATTATTTAAGTCTCGTGACTTTAATAACATTTTGAAAAAATTACAAAAGGTTTTCTTTTTGATGTTATTTTAAGTAACTCTTAAATAACCAAATTAATTATTATTGTTTTTTTAGGTGAAAATTCGTCTCGATGTGTGCGCCAGCACAAACAAAATTCTAATCTCCTGCGTTCTGATTTCTACTGGCGCCGGCGTCTTGATCTCTTGCGCTTGGATATTTAATTTATTTCTAAAGTTTGGTCTAGTCCTGAATAAAAACTCTTATTTGGGAAAACTGTGGCAAATCAATCCTATGCCTTTGCATTTGGAGATTTACGCTTTTAACTGGACCAACTCCGAGGATTTCTATAAGCCGGACGCAAAGCCAAGATTTAAGCAAATTGGCCCGTTTACTTTTCGAGAAATAAAAGAGAAGGGAAACGTCACGTGGAACAAAAACGACACGGTAACGTTTGAACAATACCACACGTTTTACTTTGACAGAAAAAAAAGCATCTCAGATTTAAACGTGCCAATTACCACAATCAATCCCATGTACATTGTAAGTATTCTTTGGGGTTATAAAATATTAAAACGAGGCAATGTAGCATTGAAACATTTTGCTGATTCCAGAGCGTAGCGTACGCAGCAAACCAACAAAATTTGGGTTACTGGGTGCGGAAGACCATTCAGATCACGTTCAGCCAACTAAACCAATCTTTAGTCGTAACAAAGTTGCTACAACAGTCTTTGTTTGACGGTTACGATGATGCAATAGTCAAAATGGTAACTTCCATACCATTGTCCATCATTCCTAAACTGCGGTTGGACAATAAATTTGCTTGGTTGTATAAGGCAAGTATTTGATCAGATAAAAGTGACTAAAATTTTACCTAATCTAACCTAACAAAACTTTTAGCGAAACGGATCGTCTGTTGACGGCGTCTTTAATATGGGTACGTCCTTTGATAATTTCGGTGAGCTCAAGCAGTGGAACTATTCCAACAGGACGCGCTACTACACCGGAAGTTGCGGCGATTTGTCTGGGCAATCTGCTGGCGAATTGCACCGTCCGCACCAAGCTAACGACACTTTGTCAATATTTGTGCCCGACATGTGTCGCAATGTGCTTTTAGATTTTGACAAGAAAGAGTATGTCGACGGTTTGCTCAGCAGGAAATATGTCGTAGGCAAACGCCTCCTTGACAACGGCACGCTATTTTTAGAGAATGCGTGTTACTGTCCCGGTAAGTGCCTCCCTTCCGGCGCATTGAATATTTCCAGTTGCCACTTTGGGGGGCCTCTATTTTTTTCCCTGCCGCATTTTCTTCACGCAGATGACTACTATCTAAATCGTGTGGAGGGACTGCAACCGGAACAAGACAAACACGAGTTTTCTATTACACTGGAACCGGTGAGTTCAAAAATATTTGGTTGATTTAATTGGAATATGTAAAAAAAATCTAACGATTGAAAGTCGTTTTAAGTTTGGTGTTAAAAACATTATAAATTTGTACATGCCATTATCAGTCATGTTAGGAATTTAATTTGATATTCATTGCAAGAAAATGCATTAAAGTTACAAAGTGCTTTAAAAACGAATATCTTTTTAGATTTATACCATATAGCTAAGGACCTAATCAATTGTTGAAGATTTTATGGTATATCTTAATATTTAAAAAAAAAGTTATAAAATTTAATTTACTATTCAGGAAAGAAAAACTGATGATAAATAAATAAAAATTTAAAAAATTATAACGGCCGACCGTGCCAGCATGTGGATGTACCGCAAGTGCTTATCCGGTGTAATCAAGTTTTCTTGTGTAAAAACACTGTTTTGGTGCATGTGTTTTTACGTTAAGTTGTGATTAAGTCGTGTCCATCGTTTAACGCATATTTTTTGGATTTTCCGGTAGCAATCTGAAATTTTCACAAATATTTTAGTCTATTTTTCTAAGTTAATTTAAATTATCAAAGCCCAATTTATTTTTTTAAAACTTTTCTCTGTACTTGGTACAACAGATTGCAGCAATAGTATTTAGCGCTTAGATAGCGACCACGCGGTGCTTTGCGGTTATCTCGTATTGCGATTTACGCAATGCATGTATGTATGTTTGCGTGAAAGCGTTGTTTTTGTCAATATCGCGTTTTTATATTGTTAAAGGCTATATTAGCCGCAAAATCTAAGGTGTCAATGTACCGTGCCGATAGGTAAATGGCTTTGCAAATGTAAAACGCAAATAGTCACCTTCACGTACCAGGCATACCGCAGTTGTATATTGTTTTCCCGTGGGTAGAAGAGCATTGCCCACAAGTGAGCTAAACATTTTTAGAGATGTGGTGTATTGCTAACATTTATTAAACTGTATGCTATAAGAAATCGCAAAAAAACCTGCAAATCAAGGTGTAATGGCGGTGCGGTGTATAAAAATGCAAAAAATGAAGAACTGGTTGACAGTCCTTTTTATGTTTGGACGTTCACTACTCTTCGTATTCCGGCGCGTATAACTGCAAATTACTACTTGGTTTCTGTGCGTAAATATGTCCCAGCAGAAGTTTGGGCATATATCTAAAAGGTGTATGTCTAAACAATTTTGGGTTTACGGCAAAACACTCTACCAAAACAGTCAGTGTAAAAATAAAATTATACTAACACTCTATTAGATTGCGCAACTGCCCAATTGTTAAAATTGAATTGGATATCCCTTAAACAATTGCCCGCATATGTCATACGCGTCGGTCACTGCAAGTCAAAATTTTCCCGTCTTGGTTAATAAAATTGTTAAACAAATGTGTCCGTTGTTTGGTCAAATTATTTGGAAAAAACTAGCTCTGCTTGATTCCCAATAAACGCTGGCCCAAGCCGGCATCAGGTTGGAAGTAGTCAAAATGTGTTCCGCAAAGATGTCGGCAAAAACCAGTGCCAACTTTGAGCTATCTGCGGCTGATTCGGATAAAACGCCGGGTAGGCCCACGTTACCCCACCGACCAAAATTTCTGTTTTTCTTACGACGAAAAAGCTGAAAAACTTGACATTAGGAGATTCCGTGGAAAGATTGGATGCGTCCCAAGCCACTGATCAAACGCAATTTATGACAAAAAAACGGGCGTCCTCTTGGTTCTAAAAACCGAAAAGAGTTTTACTGATTCTAAAGTTTGCGTTTGTTTTAATTTTTTATTTCTTTTTAATTTATTTATTTCAATTTTTTATTCTTTAATTTTTAGTCTTAACGTTGGGTAACAACCTTACATCATCTGAATTGTATAGAAAACATATTTCAATAAAACTGTCACATTTACAGTTGGTTCTAAAGTAGTTTATTTTGTCTTTTTGTGTTGCCGTTTAAAAGGCACATAATAAAGTTTTAAAATTTTAGAGTGCACACGTACCATTGTTTTCGGTAAGATGACGTACGGGACTTATGACCGTTCGACTGTACGGCTACTGCTGAAGTTCTTCAATAACCGCTAGACAGTAACGATTTATTTGGCGTTTCCGTATAAAATCTGTTTTACTTAATTTTATTACAGTTTTCTAAATCATTCCTGTTTCTCAGCGATTTTAATGCCCACTTGTGTAAAGGAAGCCGTCAAAAAGCAACGCGCGGGTAGAGAACTTGGAGTTAGTGTTTGAAGACGCTGAAACGGTAGAATAACGCATTTTAATTTCGGAAAAAGCGAGAATTTTGTGAATAATTTATATGTGGCGTTGTTGGAACCTGCAACGCGTATGACGTAGGTCTCTTTTTTGCAGTATTTGTTTAGTGACCATTATTCAATTTTGGTCCGCACAGATATCTACAAATCTAAGGTACACCGTACTGCAAATTTAAATTTAAATAGAGCCAACTGGGACTTGTTACAGGAATCTTTTGAGGTTTCAACATTCTCATCCAATGCAAAAATTGGTGTTTGTATTTTTTAAAATTGTTGTTTGAGCAATCCGTTGTAACATTCCAAAAACGTCAACCGGCCGACAACCGCGACAATCCGTATTGTAGTAAAATAAAGATAGCGACGATGCAATTGTTAAACAAAAACTCTCAAATAACGTGTTTAATCATTTTTTCTTGTCATGCTTCTTGCGGATAATGTGCTATCGAATATTGATATGTTTGATTCTCTTATGAAACTCAGGATTTATAATAAGTTTTATTGCCCCCTGGTTGTCCACGTTTAACGAAGTAGCCGTCACAGCCTCCAAATCTACACTAACTCTTTGGAGTGGACAAGGTTACCACCCGCTGCGTCTACCACATCCAAAACACCGGCCCGCCGTTAGAGCAAACGAGGTATCTACTGGTAGACCTCCTAGTGTCTGGATTCTTAGCATAGTTGCTGTCCAAGAACGCTGCTAAATTGCCTTTAGTTTCCGGGCCCTCATAATTGATCTCCAAGGCCGCAGTTGTTTTGGCGTATGCAATTATGTTCTTGACTGCTTTCCAGTGCACCTCCCCCGCATTGTTCAAATATCTGCTTACTACTGCAACAGCGTAAAGCATATCTGCTCTCGCGACGCATGCGGCAAACATCAAGGATCGTACTGTTTCACGATAAAGAACATCTCACGGGTGCGTGTTCATCTCCCCCAGTTCCTTACTGCGGCAAAGTTGTGAGTTTACCAAGATGGAGCAACAGCGTAAAGCATATCTGCTCTCGCAACGCATGCGGCAAACATCAAGGATCGTACTGCTTCACAATAAAGAACATCTTACGGGTGCGTGTTCATCTCCCCCAGTTCCTTACTGAGGCAAAGTTGTGAGTTTACCGAGATGGAGCAAGGTTTTGCGTCTGCGAGTCAAAACCTTTCAGCAACGAATTTGAGATATTTTGATTGCCCGATGTGAATTTTCTTCCTGGCTCTGTCTCGGCTTATCTCGATCCCGACAAAATATGTTCCGTTGTCCACGGTGACATCAAATTCTTTTCTCAAGTTGTGAATAACCTGGTCGGTTGCATCCTGACTATTTGACATGAGTAGTCCGTCGTCTACGCACAGGAGCAGATTTATACGATACTCCCCGACGTTGTCCACGAAGACGCACGCGTCTGGGTTGTTTTCCTGAAACCAAAAAGAATTTAAAATTTGGTTGAAGCGTGCGTTTTACTGACGTGGCAATTGTTTTAACCCATAGAAAATTTCTTTATCCGGGCCAAACGACCATATTTTTTGCATATTTTGGTCGGCAATTCTATGTAGATCTCTTCTTCTAGTGTGCTGTTTAGAAAGCTATCTTTAAGTCATCCCTGGCAGCCAGTGCCAAAAAAGTTCTGACCGACTCATAGCGCACTACTGGAGCAAACGTTTCCCCATAATCGATTCCTTGTCGTTGCGTCAAACCTTTTGCCACTAATTGCACTTTAAATCGAGTCTTCTCCGTCCTTTTTTCTGGTTTTACTTTAAAAACGAATTGTGAGCCAACCGCCGGTTTTCCAATTGGGACTTCTAATACCTTCGGAAATGTATCGTTCTTGAGTTCAGCTTCCATTTCTTTGTCGATTCCATTCTCCCAATGAGTGCAATAAGGACCTTTCTTTGTTTCTTGATACGTTCTTGACTCTTGCACCATGCCAATTGCTGCCATCTCTAATGGGGGTTCGACGTGACCGCAAATTATATCTTGACTGTGTTGCGGCAGCAGGCTCCGTTTTGTTTTCCGATATCTAAACCGTCGACTTCAATTTCAGCGTTAATTTCGGCCGCCTACCTTGCACTTTTTTCCTTCCTCAGTAAAAGTTACGTGTGAAACCATACTCACCTTCTGTGTTGCTTTGTCAAACAGACGATAGTTTGTGCCTTTTGATTTGTATTGGGCTCTCGCTTTCCTTGCAACCCTTTTGGCACATGCTTAAATGCCTCGCAGCCAAATATTTGTAAGTGCGCACTTTTTAATATCCGCCTAAAATACCTTTCGTAGGGGGATTTGCCCTAAGCTCTCGACGAGATTGTCCAGTTACTCAATTACACCGCGGTTTTCACCGCTTCGGCCCATAACTCCTTCGGTAAATTTTTTGCAAACAACATGGACATCGCTGATTCGTCCAAAACGCGATTTTTCCCTTTTCCATTTTGTCCTGGAGTGTGCGGGGTGGTTGTCTGTGGATTAATGGATGTGGATCAATTTTCTTATTTAATTGCTGACAAATTCGCCGCCATTGTCGCTTCGCAACACTTTAAGTTTGTTTCTAGTTTGACGTTTTAAAAGAGGTATTAATTCCTGAACCTTATGAAGCATCTCACCTTTTGAATTTATGAACTTTACGAATGTTATTCCAGTACAGTCATTAATGAAGGATACGTGGTACTTGCTTCCTCCATAACTGGTGACCGGTTTATTGGTATTTACGTCACTGTGAATAAACTCTCCAGCGTAATATTTTCTCTTTTTTGCTTCTTGTAATGTTTTCTTGAGAACACAAAATTCCTAGGAAGGAAGAATCTTGGTTGTTAGCTC
Source organism: Ecitophya simulans (assembly GCA_027574965.2). Classification (NCBI taxonomy): domain Eukaryota; kingdom Metazoa; phylum Arthropoda; class Insecta; order Coleoptera; family Staphylinidae; genus Ecitophya; species Ecitophya simulans. The sequence goes on from JAODGE020018998.1 coordinate 10,555, forward strand.
TCCAATTTTAACCATTTCTTGCATACGTGATAAGCTTAGGTGTACAAGTCGTTGGTAATTTCTCATTAATTTGACGCTTATTCCAACTGACGTGTGGGACTCATAGATTTCTTCTGTCGGAAAAATTTGCAATGCTAATTCCTACAAGTTTTTCTCCAGACGGTGTCCCTCCAAAAAGACACGCCATTTTATTCCAGCTTATTGACATTAATGAGATTCTTGCGCAACTCGGTACAAGCATTGCGTTGTCGAACACAACCGGCTTGCGACGTTTTTGTACTACTTTAAGCGCCTTAACACGCCCTCGCCCGACGACTTCAAGGTAGTACTTTCCAGCTAGTTCCAGTTTCTCATTTTTCCACGCAAATGTTGAAAACCAGGCTATATTGTTGGACATGTGCGACGTAGCACCCGAGTCGCAAATCACGCAACCACCCTTTTCGCTCGTCATTGCATATTCGCAAGCATTAAACGCACATTTCGTAGTCTATAGCCTTGTCGTTTTGAGGTGGTACTTAATTTCAGTTTGGCTTTATGTGACCGAAGCCATTGCATTTAAAACATCTTAGATTTTTCTTTGCCTGTGTTTTTTTCTGAAATTTTTTTGCTGAGGTTCTGGTTGACAGATGTGCTCGGGGCGTTTCAGGTATAGACACTCGTCCGGCGAACATTGCTTTGGGCGCCAAATCGGGGTTAAGCTGCCTTTCCACGTCAAGAAGAAACCTTTTAATTTCTGCCGGAGCGCGTTTTTCCTTTGGTGTCAACGCTTATCAAAGCTTATAGCTCATGTCCTCCAAAGATTTTTCTACTCAGGTTTGTTGGCAACAGGCCTTCTACTTGACAAATATGCATGGACATTGGTCTACCGTCGTACCGATAGGCATAAAAATTGACATTCACCTGCATCCGTAAAACTCCATCCATCTGCTCGTAGACAGATTCTAGCTTCTTCCACATCACTCCTGCCGTCTCAAACTCCTGCACAACGAGCTGCTGGTTTGCGTCAATCGCCAAAAGTATAGCAAGCCCCGCAATTTCATCTTGTTTATCTCATGATGTGCCTAAATCTCCGGGCTCCACTGGCCGCTAAACAGGGTTAAATACGTACTTAAAAAGCCTATGCATTTTAAAGTATTGAAGCATCGCCTGTCTCCAGAGCAACTAGTTTGTCTCATTCAGTTTCTTAAAATAAAGCTTCATAATCTTGTCTTCTATGTTGAATAACACACACACAAATGTTCAACCAAGATAACGCGATAATAAACGTCTTACCCTATACTTAACGCAATTAATAAACACAAATAATTTTTAATACTGTGGCGCAATTGAAGCGTGCTGGACCCATAAACACGTTTATTGAGATACGACTACCAGCACAGTCTTTCTCTGTGGACGTCGTACAAGAAGTAAGTCTACTTGGCGTAGGTCGCCAACATCCGTTACGGCGCCACTTACCACGCGTCCCCACCTCCTAAGGTCGCCGCACCTCAAAGCGCCTGACGCTACAAAATTACGACCTTATGCTTTATTTTTAACAATATAAACACAAGGGATAGATTACTGGGGCTGAGTGTGGACTCCCGGTTACGTTGAAAAATTTACGTAACAGATGTTGTTTGCAAGTGCCACTTAGGAATAAACGTTTTTTGATGCCTATCTGGTGTAAGTTAGAGTGCTAGTAGCGTAGTTTTTCTAACTGTTTATCGCGTTTTTGTATTGTCTCGTTTTAAGTATGGAAGTTTAGTTTTTGCATCGAGTCGGCGGACACCTCCAACGTTGTCAAACCAAGTTCACTTTCAGAACATTTGTATAGCCATTAAAACTTTCTTTACTAATTCAACAATGTCTGTTTTTTGTGCGGCAAATCTAATGCTTTGAGATCTGAGACGCCAGAAAAAATTGCTAATATACGGTTTAAAAATGCGGGCTATCTTGTTTCATCCAAACGCTTCGTCGTTATAAACACTTATGTTTTAAGCATTTTGAGGGCTTTATCTGCAAATGACAATTCAAGAAGGTGGGCCCGCGTACAACAGTTGAGGGAAGTAAACGCTTGCAAGTCTGGTTGCCGTATTACTCTGCTCTGGTATCTAGGACACATTAAAGTTTTAAGGAACGCGGCAATGCGCTGCCCCAATAATGCCCTGGACGCAAAAATTACCGAGGGTTTATTAGATTAAAAAGTTTTTGCGGGAAATACGGAAAGAATTTAGTGGAAGCTGAGTTGAAAGCATACCCACCTATCCCTTTGTCAGCAAATAGCTAGGTGTTAATTGCCCATTGGCCACGCTCAAGCAATGCACTTGTTTTTGCTGGTACAGACCCAGTGACCCGTTTGTACCTAGTGCAACGTACCGTTGACCGTGTCGTATGTGTTCCAGTGCCGTGGCTTTAGGATCATAATAGAGTTAACAAGTAAATGTCGGTTTGAACTGCTTTGCAATGTACACAACCATGCACTAGTGTTGCCGGTTTTATGTTCTAAGAGTATTTGTGTGTACCTGCGATTTGCAATAAGTTATTTATTAATATGTTTTCTATATCTAGTTATTTATCTATTTTACTGTCTATATGTGCAGAGTATTTATTTATATATTTTTGTGTAAAAGTATTTACAAATTTATTGTTATTGTCTTGTTATTAGATTTGTTGGAGATTTGTTGGAGATTTGTTGAAGGACGTCGTAATACTGTATGCAGTTGCATCTTTAGCAAAAAATATGTTTTTAGTGGGTGAGGTGCCTTGCACTACAGCTTTATGCAACACATTTTTCTTAAAACTATTTTATCTCAAATCAAAAATATTTTTTTTATTATTATTGTTGCCATTGTATATTAGACAATTAAAGAAGGTTATTAAAAACTTTTAACTTTGTTGTTTTAGGACCTTTTTTTAGCCATTATTTGAGTAATATTTGGTTGAGATTGAATAAATTACAATGTTCTATAAAAAAATTTTATTTTGTGCATTATTCTTAAAAAAATATAGTTTAAAATTTAATGTAAGACATTTTTAAGTTAATGTTCATTATTTTTAAAAATAAGTTTAATGTACAACTTATTTAGTCAGCATATGAAGAAAAGTTTATTGAGATAACAGTTACAGCGTATTTTATAACACGTTTTATTTAAATTGTGTAAAAAAATTGGGGAAGGTAAATTGTGAAGTAAATTTTCAGTTTCTTTCATTTATACCCACAATTTCCATATTTTGCCATTCTCAGGTAGGTTTTAACCTACAAAATAAAAGTAACCTAATTACAATTTGTCATAAATTAACAACGTTATAAACAAATCCTTAAAAATGTTTGTAATCAACTTACTAGCAACATTAAGCAATCTAGGCCACCCATTGTGCAAGTAACCACAATGCAAACTACTGCAAACCATTGACATTTAACTTCAATTTCAGCTCACAGGTATTCCTTTGCGAGTCGCAGCAAGAATACAACTTAATATGTATCTCGAACCAACAAAATACTTAACGTAAGTACACCCTGCTTAAAATCTTCATAAGAACGCAAGCAACAAGTAATAACACTATAATGTATTGCAGTGACTTGGAGAAAATTCCGAAAATGGTTTTTCCAGTTTTATGGTTCCAACAAATCGTCCACATCCCCAACTATATACTAAAAGGAGTAAAAATTGTGACCTACATACCCCTATTTTTGCAAGTCACAGGGGCGCTGTTGATGTCAATAGGTATATTTATACTCTTAAATGCAATCTACCACCACATCAACGCCGCGCTCAAATCGCCAAAGAAAAAAAACGTTTACGTCCACGCAATAAGAAACCGAGAGATGGTGCCACTCGTCGAGAAGGAACGCCTGCAAACGGAGTATAAAACGGACGCGGCTGTATCGGACAAATCGCGCGAGCGGCGCAGTTTATTTGCGCTGACAAAGCGTAGTTCATTTGCGCATAAGTGACTTGCTTAAGCTGAAACCGCAACACGCGCAACTATAACGCAGACAATAGGCAATGTGTTTTTGATTTAAAAATACTAGTAGTTATTGTGCAATAGTATAAACACATTGTAGTTATTTACTTCTCACAAAAAATATTACAAACGCAAGAAGACACGTAGATCAGTTGCAAAGCGATTTTATTTGTTGATGTTTGTATGTTGATTTATTTGTTAGTCTCGGCCGACATTGCTCTAAGATAATGTAATTTACCAGTGTTGCCATTTTTGCCGATTTGACATGACCTGCAATATATTGTTTGATAATGAGCAAAATGTTGGACAGCATTTATAAGGATCTGATTAGGTAATGTGACTGTCAGACAAACATAAAACTTGTTTAACTTTTACGTCATTTTTTCTGATTGCTGTGTTGAACTGCGTAAATAAAAAATTGTAACAAAATATCTTAGTATTAGTTAATGTTGGATAGGCAGAATGTAATAATTGTGATTATTCATAATTTGTAATGGTGCCAAATAAATAATTAGTAGTATTATAGGAATGTTCTGGACCAATTTTGAGGATGAAAAATGAAGATTAAGAGGTGAGGGTAATACTGGGAAGCTGAGCTGCGATTGGCTGAGAATTAAGTAGTGAGGGTATGGGTGGGAGTGTGTATCTGAAGTGTGACTGGGTAAAGAGGAGATGTGTCTGAATGCTGAACTCTCATTGATTGATTCAAGGTTGACCGGGTGAATGAAGATTAAGCATTAATTGGTGCGAGGCGTGACTGATCACTTGTATAATTAGAGGTAGGATTTGATTGGTTAAGTGAAGGTTAACAACAACCGCAAACGGGAGGCAAAAGTAGACTCTGCGCCCTGATTGGACGGAATTTGGTTGATCGATCAATGTTTAAGCAAGGAGGTTGTGGTAAAAGTAGGGGATTGGATCGAACTTGTTTCATTGCAATGACTGAGTGGAGGTAGGACTTAATTGATTAAGTAATGATTAACAACAAACACCAACAAACAAAAAGTTGACTCTGCGCTGTGTTTGGACGGAACTTGGTGCATTGATCAATGCTTAAGCAAGGAGGCTTTGTGAAAAGTAATTTTTGCGTGGGGACAAAAGTAGACTCTATAATAAAAACGAGTAGGTGCAACGACTCTACGCTGCGATTGGGCTGCATCTAATTAGTCCGTCCACCTGCGGTTGATCGAATCTGCTGAAAGTGAAGAGGCGAGCAAAAGAATGGACTCGTTTGGACAAAAATCAAAATCAACTCAATTAGAGCTAAAATGTTGCACAATGAAAGAATAACAATATACAAGTTGTTTTAGAATATTTTTTAATTTAAACATATTATAAGTTGTTTTAAATTACATACATTTTTAAAATTTAAAAAAACGTTATTTGCTATAATTTATTTCAAGTACATATCATATTCAAATTTCTAAATATATTATTTTTCGCTGCAAATTTGCATGGATGCTCTTGTGGGTAATTCTGTGCCAATCATTGTTTTAGGTTTTAAATATTTTGTTAAAACATTACTGATTCCATCAATTATGTTGATATAAAATGCTTTTTTTACGTTACAGCTTGCGGAGATAATTGCTGCTTTTTTAAAATTCGGGAATATAAATAAAGTAACACCATCTTCAAATTGGCTATAATAATTATTATTAGGAACTACGCTTTTGTCTACCACTTTTTCACCACGTTTAGCTTGTAAACGAATTAATAATAATGATTTTACAAGAAATACTTTTTCCTCCATTATTTTATTTAATGACGATTGCATAACATAATAGTCGTTCAATTCTTTCACTATATAATCAACATATATTTCTTTTTGCTCCTCAGATAAATTATTAAGTGTTTGCTTATGATAGTCTTTAGTTACGATATCAAGAGAATTAGCTACAGATAACTCATTAAGTTTTTTCTCGAGATAGTTTTTGGTTACGGCTTTAAGATAATTAGTTACAGGATGATTAGCTGCATGTAAACTATGTCCAAACTTGTCAATGGTCATTTTGCAAATGAATGCAGCAATTAAATTACTTACTTTTATATGTGCAATATTATGAAACATAAATTCGTAAATATTCAGTTATTGTTTTTCTGCACACTGGACAGTGTTTACTGTTCAAAGAACAATCCACACAAGTTAATAAATGTGCACAAAATAAAAATACAATCACTGCTTCTTAATTACAACACATTTTACATAAATTAATATTCTGCTGTGATGTTAATGATGATGTCGTTGTGGGAGTAGAAGTCGTAGGTGTAGTAGTAGAAGTCGTAGTATTTTGCACCGATGAAGCAACTGCTATAGATGGTAGTGGCAATACTTCAGATGCACTACTATTTACACATACAGGAGTTCGAGTTACAGTTCTTAAATTTTGTAATGCAACTCTACGATGTTCATTAATAAATTCCATAGTTTGCTGCATACGAAGAT
>JAODGE020019013.1:0-11748 GCA_027574965.2 Ecitophya simulans
AGTGAAGAGAGCATGTCTGGCCCAAGAGTGTCAACGAGGTGCTGACGAGATGGGGTTTGTGATACCAGTGTGTCAACTAAATCATCTTCGCGACTGATTGGAGTCCGGGCGTCGAGTAAGGGGTGCATTGCTGGAATGGAAATGACATCCCTTCCAGCTGTGTTTTTTGCTACAATGGCCTCGCGGGCTATCCGATTACTGTGCACTCGCTCGCTGGTGGAACATCCCGAGATACATTCCAGCTTCTCCATCACATGCAGCGCGCCAAGATGCAGCGCATCAAAGGAAACGCGAGGGTCACTGTTGAGAAGAATCTGAAGGAAATCTCCTTCGATGACTGGTGCCTCCTCCTCACATGCCTCTATAACACCTTGATCGATGCTGTGCAGAGCCTCGTTATCAATCACCTCGTTGGCCAATGAAGTAGAAGCATCACCAGCGTCGTCACCTGGGGGAGCGTCCGGGATCACAATGCTAGCCTCGTCGTCATTGTCATATTTACTCGCGATGTCAGATTCTATAGGTTTTGCATTTAGCATCTTGACGCCAGCTCCAATGTACTGAACGCACGTATATAGTAATGTGTGTGTTCCTACAAGTTGATTTAATAAATAGCATCGAGAGAAGGATTTGGGTAAATATGCTCTCATGCTACGTATGCATGTAAGTCCACATGATAGAGTTGGCTCGGCGCATCATACAGAGGGAAACGAGAGTTCACGAACTCTGGGCTACGTGCGCACATGCTGTCGCGCTCAAGTTTGCACTTCTGTACACAATATACACACATACACACGCGCATCTGTATATATATATATATATATGCATATGCGTGTGTCATCCATGACGATCACATCCTGTGATGGGTTTGGGTGCGCACAGCACCGCTACACAGCATCCTCGATGACTGCCTCCTTCTCTGCCTTCCGCTGCTCATTCCATGCGTACAGCTCTCTTCTTCGCTGCTCCTTTAGCTTTCTAAATGCCTCCGCTGTACCGGCGGCTGTGATCACACCGCTGGCGCGCTTGTTGGTTGGCGACTGCGAGGAGCGCGGACTTGCCGACGGCACCTTCTTGGCGTCGCAGCCGCTGCCGCTCCGGGGGCCCGGACTCCTGGCGCGGCGTGTGCGGACAGTGTCGCCGGTGCAGCGTCCCGCCGGAGAGCGCATACGGAGAGCGCTTTTACGGGAGGCCGGCGCGGGGGCCTTCGGGCCCGAGCCGGTGGGCTTCGCCCGAGCCGCGCGCGAGGAGCGTGGCTGCGCAACGACGGCTGCGGGTTGTGCGGTCGCACTCGCAATGGCTTCTGCGATGGAGTGGCGGGAAAGCGGATTCATGTCCTGCTCGGCGACGGAGGAAGATGCAAAGCTCTTGTCGATCGAGTCCCTGCGACCGGCGGTGAGGGTAGTTGGTGCGCCTGTGTATGACTGACTGCTGGCGAAGGAGCAGGTGGAGTCGATGGTGTCATGCCGTCTGTGATAGTGTGTGAAGTCAGAGCTCGTCAACGTAGAATCCGTAAAGTTCGTTCCTCCAGCGGCTGCTGTCGCGGGGGCCGTCTTCTCTGGTGAAGGATAAAAGTGACAAGATGGCAACAGCGGGTTGCTTCCATTCTGCAAGAGCTGCTGCGGTGTACTGTCCCGAATGACGACCTCTGTCGTGCTGAGGAACGTGCACAGCGTATCGTTAGCCCTGGGATCAGAGGTGTCCTGCCGAAGTACTTGGGGAGTGCGGTGGTGTGATGCTCCGCCGGGTGGGCTTGCGCTGAGAAAGCTCAAGTCTGTGATGGAAATACTGTTGGCGGGTGGTGTCGTGAAGTTGACAGCCAAGGCACAGTGGTCTGTATCTCCATGAGAGTTGGCACACAGAGAAGAACGCAGGTAACCCCTCTGCACGGTTGGCAGGGATGTGCTCATGGAGGTGGGCGTGGTTGACACTCTGCCGCTGCGCACCTTGGCATGGCCTTTGTGGTGGTGGTGGCGGTCACCGTCTGTTTGAATGCCATGTTCACACTGTCTGCCACCCTCATCGCTGCCGTACCAGGCGGCCAGTGCCTCACAGCCGAAGCTCGTGTCCTCATCCCCACCGCCGACGCGCGCAGTGGTGGGGTATGCGAAGAGATGTCCCCGGGAAGGTGGGGCCAAGAGTGCCTGGGGGTCGCTCCCAGCACCTTCCGCCACCGCCCTGCCGGTTGCTGCTGGTCGGCATACATCAGCAGCGCCGCCGCTGCCTCTAGCGAGCACAGGAGTCGCATATCGTGCGGGAATGAGTGGTGGTGCGAACTCCAGCTGATGGCTGGGCACCGGGTACGTGCAGGAGAACAGCTCTCTACTGATGACCGGCTCACGCTGCGACTGGCGAGAAATCAAAGTGGGTGAGCGCTGCACTCGGCCTCGAGGTGGCGGCGGCGGAGGCGGTGTGGGCTTATTAGGTGGCATTTACAGAATAGCCGCACACACATACGCAAACTCACGCGCGCGCCTAACGTCGACGCAGAGCCCGTCCACTAATGACAAAGGTAGCTTTCGCGACCGCCCTAGATACCAAGAAGAGGGGTATGCAACGCCAAGGGTGGGCCTTTGTCTGTCCCCTCCCCACGCCAGCACTCTGTGCTATTCTGCCGACTGTGCGCGTTCCTGTTTTGATTATGCAAAATAAATAGAAAAATGCGTGAGGGGAGGCAGCAGAGCGTGCGTGTGGTCCGTCTGGGCTGGGCATCACAGAGAGAAAGAAGACTGGCATTACAGCGGAGCGCCCCAAATGATAATGATTGCAAGCGCAGGAGGGAACACTCGGGCCTTTGTCATTTGTGATACAGTACGTAGGGACTGATACATGGACTGCATAGAAGGTCTAGCAGACACACAGCTGCACCAATGGTGCAAGGATACATCCGCACATATATATATAGGCAGCCAAATATATGTAAGAGCAGCTGCCATTCGACATCGCCGGGCATATCGCTGTAGTATCCAAACGTGTGGTATCTCTTCTTCTCTCTTCTTTCCCTTCCTTATCAATAATTAGCAGCGTTACCGCATCGTTTAGTTAAGTAACGCGTATTGTCACACTCCCGTCATCGAAGCAATTTAATGCCCGCCGGCATACTGAGCGGGGGTACGCACCTCTTTAGGCGTTGACTGCATATGTGGTCGTTGTTATATTTGCGTCAGCACTCCTTGATTCCCATAGCGCCGCACGCATAGATATCGGTGGACGCGTTCTCTTTTATATATAGCCCTGTGTTGTCATGTGCGTGCTTGCATGATTTATCGTATGCGGAAGTCCTGGTCGTAGTTGCAGCTCTGATTGCTTCCGTTAAACTCAATATGAAGGGCGATATCGAGGTCGCGTGGGTTGCCAGGATTCGGCTTGCAGGACATGTGAAAGGCTGCGGTCTCGCCACGCTTCATCACGAGTGGATGGAAAAGATACAAGACCGTCTGCCGCCAGTGCGTGGGCTGCACCAGAGGGGAGGTGTCCAGCACTACCGGCTCGTGACCGGCGTAGAAAGGAGTGTCAAAGTGCACAGAAATCGCGTCCACCGTGTCGTCGCGTCCCGCCTCCAGCGAGAACGAGCTCTCAAAGGACAGCTGCGCCTCTGTGATAGTATTGATATCGAAGGAAAAGAATGGCTCGATGGTGGTCGCAATCTGGTCCGGGTCGACGGTGTCAATGAGGGGCTCAATGTGGCTGAGTCGCTTAAAGTAGGAAAAGTCCAGGCCATGCACGTTGTCCCAGACATCAAACTTCTGCTCGCGGTACTGTGGATCGTTGATACCGCACGCGTACATGTTGGCGTGGTCTGGGAGGATCTTAACATCATCAGAGCCCCAGCGATCGCGAGCGTAGAGGACTGTGTTGAGCATCGATTCGTAGAGTAGGAAGTATCCCATCCACTCACTGATGATGATGTCCACCTTCTCGTCCAGCTCAAGCTCCTCCACCTTTCCTTGAATGATAGTGATGACATCCTCGAACCCGTTGTCCTTCACAATCTGCCGCGCTTGAACTGCAACGCTACTGCAGTCGATGCCGATTACTTTTCGGGCACCAGCCTTAGCAGCAAACATGGACAGAATGCCAGTGCCACAGCCGACATCCAGGACCACTTTGTCCTTGAACATGTGAATGTTTTTCCACATCGCGTCACGGTAGCTCGTCGTGCGATGGATGTCCTTTAGCATCTCCATGTGGATGCCATAGTGGCTGTACGAGTCGAAGTAGTAATCCGTGTTGGCAGTGGTCTTGGCCACGTCACCCGTCGCGGGGGCGGTTGCAGTCGACATGCTGTGTGTTGCGGCGCAGATGCTGCCGAGTTGATGGATAGAGCGGGGGCCGGCGAACACCCGTTGGCACCTCAGGAAGTACAGGCTTAACAGCGTGGGCACGTAATCCCACTGCGGGTGTGTGTGTGTGTGTGTGTGTCCTCTGGGTACTTATGAAACTCTTAGCCTCAAACCACTGTGGCGGCTGCTGTTGCTTGAGATAGGGAAGGAGAGGAGGAGGAAGAGGGCACGGAGCGCTATCATTCCACAAGATGGATAGCTTATGCACGTGGATGATGTCGTAGCTGCGGGTCCGGGGGTAGCGACTGAGAATGGATCATGGGGTAAGTACAGGAAAACACATGGTAACAGTGAGGGGCTGTATGATCACCTAAACATATGAACTGTCACTGCACAAGTGGAAGGGGGGGATGTGTGTCACCAGAAACATCAGAACTCAGAGGTCACCGGTGAATTGCGGTGTGTGTGTTTATCGCCTCAGTTGCCGAGTGCGACAGGATGCCCTCCTCAATCCATGAATCCGTGGTTTCTGCCACGTACTTCCACGCCGGGGAGTGTTTTGCAGACTGAACAGATCGCACGTGGTCGGCAAATGCCCGCACCATCACCGCACAGTAGTGATCGAAAGCGCCCTGGTAGAAGCACTTGGCTGTGGCTGCTCTCTGCTCTGGTGATGTGGTGCGTGCCGTGCCCTCACCTGTGGCGGGAGCACTGAGAACTGTAGCCCCCCGCGTCACGGCTCGGGTGTGGTGGGCAAGCAACAGCGCTGCAGCCATGAAAAAGACCGTCGCAGCCACCTCCATGTAGGCCACCTTGTCGTCCAGAGGTGCGCTCGTCGCTGTGTCGGCAGCGGTCTCAGCCGATTCGCGTCTCGAAACCTTAGCTGGACGTCGCCCATCGATGTCATCATCATCGTTGCGCCTCTGCTGGCTTATTCTGTCAAAGTACAGTAACTCCTCAATGGTGTACGTAAGGACATATAAATAGCACTCTGTTCGGAGGGGTGACTGCACCTGACGCTGCACACACCCCTCAACCTCCGCGCGGCGCTGGTGCTGAGCGGCGCGCAGAAGCTCAGCCAGGAAGCCCTGCAGCTCTGATCGGGAATGAAACATGTGAGGTGCGTGAGGGCCATGAACCGAGGTCCCACGCCCGTCACCTCGCTTGAAGCGTGCACGCATGCCCTCCCACATGACCTCCACGTCACGCGAGGACATCAGCATCTGTGTCGCAGTACCACGCCGCAGCCACCTGGATGTAAATAGCGCACTGCCATCTCCCTCTCCAGTGCCCCCCGCGGTCCCCTGCACGTTACCGCTGCTGTGGTTGCTGGCCAGCCTGGCCTCGTCGAGCAGCCGTAGATACAGTCTGCGCTCCGGTGTGTCCGCTGCAGTGTACAGGAACTGATGTCGCGGGTCAGTCACATGGCTAACACAGAACTCTGCAAAGTTAGGACTGCAGCGCTGTAAGTGGACGGCGCGGGCTATGAGGTCACCAGTAGCATCCGCGGGCATCAAAGGGAAAAAGAATAACCGAAGAGAAAGAGAACTACAGGTCTCTCACCCCCTCAGTATGTCTCGGTGAGCCTAATCTAGAATATTGATTAGTATGGCGACCTTTCCTGCAGCCTTTTATTATGTTTGCAATGAATCAAGATGACATCGCCACGCATGCGTAGTCGTCATATAATGAAAGTGAATGCGTATGTTTTTACAATAATAATAAAACAGTGAAGAATGATGCAATTGTGTTAAGATGATTTGCTGGCAGAGGTGCACATATAAAGAGGGGGGTTGGAAGGACTGAGCACTACGGCACAGCTAATCTGCACTCAAAAGCATAAGGAGCAGAAAATGGGGTGCTAGCCCTGGGTGACAACATGCATCCGCTGCACGTATATATCTGCGTCTGTAGTTCATCTTCACGTAGTTTTCCGGCGCAGTGATTTGTATGCCTTGCTGAAAAAAGAAGCGACCCCTTGTGGAGACCACTTTCACCTACGTATACACCAGTGCCGCATCTCACAGAGACACATACACCCACGCACAGCCGCACTGCCTACACATCATTCTGCCTTTGTCATAACCCATTCTATCTTTTTAAGTGACCTCTCCTGTCTTTGCATGATGACATCACACGCTCGCAAGCACACACATACACAGATATATATATATATATATATATCATACCCTTCGCTTTATCGTCCGATTCTTTCGTCCTATCATGCACACCCTCACCACCACCTCCCCTTTCCTTTCCCCCCATTTATTCGTAGAACAAGAGAGCATCATAAATGCGGATTGTTCTCAGATCAACTTTAAGAAAACCGATAGCACGGAAAAAGAGGTCAATGTGGAGAGGAGGGGGGAGGGTACCATAAAATTGTGAAGAGTCCCTCTAGATGATGGTTGTTCCCTATACTCGTCAGCTTGTAGGATGAGAGTGGGGGAGTTTGGAAGCATTTTTTCACTAAGACATAGTTTTTAAAAAAATCAAGCACTGCGTTTATAAATATATAAATGTGACGCTCCTCCCCTTCCAAGCACAGTAGCCACCCGTAACAAAATGAAAAAGAACGTTCTTGCATACTGTAGTGGTTCGGGTCACCTCTGTCGCTATTTTGGAGAGCAGTCACACGCCGGCCACAGCGACTGGCGCACGTAGGCCTCGGTCTGGGTGCCCACGACGGGTCTGTGGGGAATCTGCTGGCCGCTCCACAACCATCGGTGACCAGGGCATGTACGAGGGCCAGCCTTCCTCTGCTGTACGCGCTTTAGCCAGTGCAGTGAGCCAGCGCCGCTGCTCGGCATACACATAGTTGACGACGAGCGCGCCACTGGAGCTATCAATGTCAAAGAAGATGTTGTGGTTCAACTTGCGTGATAGCTCGGCTGCATCCTCGCGACGTACATACACAGAGGCACAGCCTTTACCTCTCCCGGAGCTGTCCGTGTGGCCCTCAATGCGGTAGACTGGTACGTGCGGGTGCGTGGCCTCCAGCACCCGCAGTAGCGAGGCCGTACAGTCCATCTCCTTCACGACCTGACCGACAAACAGCTTTGCAAAGTGTGAAGAAGAGCGACAGCGCAGACATGCTTCGCGCACCACGTCGTGATGCCTGCCGCAGCGGCCGCATGACCAGTGACTTGATGCATGAAGGCCACGCTGAGGGTTTGCCAAGAGCTCAGCCTCCTTCTCTGGGTGGCGGAACACGACATCTGAGAGGTCGCAGCGGTACACAATTGGGAACATGTTCTCGTACTGCGCAAAGCGCTCACTGATGTGAATGAAGTTGTTATTGTGAGTGCTGTACGCTACCTCTACAAAATGACGCTGCACCCATAAGTGTTCCAGTGACCACGAACCGCCGTGCACACCCTTGCTGTCGGTGAAGCTGTCAGCGTCCGCTGCTGACCCACTGGCTGAGTGGGAGGAGCTGACTGGGAGCTCTGAAGTACTGTCACTGTCGTCAGTCGAGCCAGAGTGCGCACCCTTCCGGCGACGCTGCCGGCGATGTGGACAACGGCGAGAGGATCCACCGCCATCGCTCGCGGTGGTCTCGTCCGACAATGACTCAACGTCCTCAGCTGCGACCACGTCGCCCCCCGACTCCTCTGTCGATAATTGCGGTTGGATGTATCGAAGTGTGCGGCCGCGCGATGATGAGTGGCCGAGCACCGCGGCGGATCCCCAGTCGAGGTTCTCCTCCTCCGCGGCCTCCTCCATGGCGGTGAAGGTCGCCAGCTGCTGTAGCGCGGAGGGGCATCGGGTGCCGGTGATGGCAGTGCTCACCTCCCCATAATGCCCAAGTGGGGTGTCGTCCGACAGGACAGAGAGCAGTAGCACGAGGCCCAACAGCGCTTGGGTGGCATTGTGGGTGAGGGAGCTGGACGACTGCGATGAAGCGGGGCCCCGCCCACCGATTGAAGTGGGAAGCGAGGAAAAATGCAGAGGCATCTCCTGCGCGTAAAAGCGTCTCACAGTATGCAATCTAGTGAGAGGAGGAAAGTGAACGGAAAGAATCAGATTTCGTGTTGTTGTTGTGAATGACTTTGATGTCTTCTCTTACTTGACAATGCGTCGCTGAAGAAGCTCTGTGCTCAATACCCAAAAGTAACTACAAATTAATGAAGCGTACCGACAAAAGATATATATATATATATACGATTGGAAGCGATTGTGGTGAGGGAGGGGGGGAAGATTTGATGGCAGATCGTAAATGACACCTCTCTATACTTCAACCGATGACTTGCGCGTGCATACAGACCATATGGTAAGTGATGCCAAAGGAGGAGTAAAAGAAATAGAAGTAAGGAGAGCGAAGGAGTGCATTTGCTTTTTTTCGTTATGCGGGGATGTAGCACAGGATGATGAGGTACTTAAAGGCCCCGTCTCAACAAACAGTAGTTTCCCTTCAGGGTACCACTATTGTGGAAGAATACCGCATCACTGAATGAGTGCAGTTGTGTGTGTATATGTGTGCGTGTGTGTGTCCTGGTAAGCACTGAAAAATCCGCAGTGTTGATCCATTAGCGTTCACCTTCACTGTCTCTTCATCTCGTGACAGAAAGCCCCTCTCATTCACATTTGGTGTATCGCTCATTGCTGCAACGACGTCGCTGCCAGTGCATTGAGTATGGACTGGAGAACCTGTCGGCGGTACTGATAATTTGAGGCCAGCGCCTGCAGGGCCTGTGTCCTCGTTACCTCGCGAACCCCCCGCATATTGCACTCGGGACAAAACAGTGTCTCATCGGAGTCGGTGCCTTTGCTCGTGGCTGACGCCGCCACCACCTGTGACGGGTGCCACCCCGCGTCGTTGTGACTAAGCACGCCCTCAATTCGCTGATTGCCGCTGTTCTTGGGATGCAGAGCCAGGCACCGCAGGCAGTATGTGTGCCCACACGGTACGCACGTCGCCGGGTCTGTAAAGAGCTGGAAGCAGATCGGGCACGAGTATGTGCTCTCGCTTGCCTCCTCCGCTACCTGCAGTTTGTGGAGCGAAGCCACGGCCACCTGACGCTGATCATCGCGCTGGTGCACAGCGATCTCATTGACTTTCAGTGCGTCGTGCAGCTGAGTCTGCAAATCGGCAACCGCGGCAAGAAGCGACGAGGCGCGCTCCTTCGCAGCCGCGCACTCGGCTTGCAGCGCCGCGGTCTCCTCACGATGTACCTGCCGAGCATCGCGTATGCTGCCCTGTGCAACGCTGACATCCGTCTCGAGTGCGGCAACTCGTGTGGACATCGCCTTCTGGGTGTGCTGCCACAGCCCACACAGAGAGGTAGCGAGTGAGGTGCCGTGCTCCGCCTCGATGCCAGCACGCCCCCCACGCTCGGCGAGGCACAACCTGCCGGCACAAGTCAGTTGCCTCGCTTGAGCGCGTTCCTCAGCGTGGAAGTGCTGTGTGATCAGTGTGTACATGTCGAGCCAGCCCTCCGCTTCGCTGTCGTGGAGATGCAGCCTGGAGTCCGCCTCTGCGGTGAGGAGGAGAGCCATGGTGGCATAGTGCTCACGTCTCTTAGAGAGTACCTCCTCCATTTCCTGCGCATGTCGAGTGGCCTCTGCACACATCGCCTCATCACTGCGCCGCTGCCCCTCTGTAGCTTTCCGCCTCTCCACCTCAACCTCGGCGAGCGCTGCCGCAATACTCGTGTCTTTGCTCGCTGCCTCTCTCGCCCACATCGTGCGCTGCTCCTCGACGGCGGCTTGTGTGTTGGCCAGCATAGTGGCCGTACGCTGCTGCAGCGAGGCCTGCTCGTGCAGCTGGACAAGCAGCTCCTCAACACGTCTCTTGAGGCTCAGTGTGGCAGATTGCCCCTGCTCGCAGCCGGCCGCTGACTCGCGAACCCTCTCTTCCATATCTGTCAGTTGTGTCTGGAAGGAGTGCTCCGCTGCGCGCCGCTGCTCATCGCACTGCGCCATCGCTGCGTTTGCCTGCGCGGCCGTGACCTCGGCGTCGCAACGGTACTGATGAATGGCAGTGAGGCGGGAACAGATCTCGGCGCTAGTACTGGTGAGTGTGCGGTGCTCTGCAGCCTCCAGCGCCATCGTGAGATCGCGGCAGCCGCCCTCCGCATTGCACAGTAGTAAGAGGGTAGCAGACTCCTGCGATTGCAGCAGCTGTTTTTGGGCACGCAGCTCTGCTTTTGTGTGAGAGATCCTGTCGCCGAGGGCGCTCACCGCGCATCCAACGCGCACCGAATACTGGTGGAGCCCACCTAACTCCGCAAAGAAGTCTTCTCGGCTTCCCTCCTCGCGCATTGTCAAGGCTACTGCATCAGTGACAGGCACATCATTCACACGCACTGCTGAACTGTCCTCCTGCGCCTCTTCTGCCACGCAGTTGGCAACACTCTGCTCCAGTTCCCTGAGCACTGTGGTGGCCAACTGCCTCGTGTCCTCCAAGACACGATGAAAGCCTTGTACCTCCGCGCTGTGCTTCGACTCTGTATCGCCAAGTGCGGTCTCTAGCCCCATGCAGCGCTCAGTGCCAGCACGCAATTGTGTGAGCAACATCTCTCTCTCCCCTTCCAAAGTCTCCGCCTCCTGTCTGGCCACCAGCAATTCGCACTCCAGTACAGACACGGCGGAGCGGTGGTCATCGGTTGCCTGTGCGTGGTCAGACTGCAGCTGCCGATGCTCGCTCATCAACTGATTAAGCTCCGCCTGCATTGCCGCCAGCACACGCTGACCACTGTCCCTGTCCTTATCCAGGTTACGATGGGCCTCCAGCTCTGCTGTCGCCCGCGTGAGCTCCAACTGGTCTCTGCGAAGCATCTCACTCAGTCGCGCAAAGTTGCGCTGGATCGCGTTGACGTTGTCCGTGCGCTCAGTGAGGTCCCGCTGAAGATGCTCAACAATCGCGATGAGCTCCTTCGCCGTAGTCTTCTCTGTGATGGTGTGAGTGGTGGGCCTCCGCGGTAAAGACGGGCACAGCGCGCGGTCTGCTATATCACCGGCGCTGTTCGTAGCGCGATGATGAGGCAGTTGCGCTGTCACATCCGACGAGGATGCGTCGAAGTCGTCGCTCTGCGACGCCCTCATGCGGCCTCCGCCAATGGCTGGAAGCGCCGTCGTCACCGCGTGTGCACTCGCCTTCCGATCCGCCATGAGTCTGGTGAAGGCAGTGTCTTTCTTACCTCCAGGATACCGCCGCATTGTGTCTGATTGACAACTATGTGTAGGTGTGTGTGAAGTGCTGACCGCCACGCCACCGCACCCGGTGCTCACCCCCGCCTCTCCTCTTCGGTGGAACGGTTCGCTCAGAGGGAGCGGTGAGGTCCGCAGTGACTCCGTTGGCCTGCACTTTGGCGCGAGTAGCGGCAACTGGCTCCGATTCTGGTGTCTACCTACTTGATGAGAGGTGAAGGAGAAAGGGATATGCACTATCACTGGCTCGTCTACTCCGTATACTCACTCAGCGCGTAGCATATACGCCTCATTATATAAATATATATATATA
>JAODGE020019027.1:0-11333 GCA_027574965.2 Ecitophya simulans
CGCATTTTGCGCTTAAAATTATGCAAATGAGTTGCAGTCGAGATTGCAATTTCGAAAGTGAATAAATTAATGTAGTGTTAAAAAGTTTCCAAACTACCTGAATTGAAAAAACAGACAATGCACAGTCGGATATTCGACGATCGCTCGCAGTCGATTTTAAAAGTCCCACTGACGTCAATTTTCGACCACGGTGAGATGTTCAGTGCCTGCGTTTTTATGGAAATTCTGTCATTACAAGTTTCAAACGTATTTTAGTTTCAGATATCTATTTAACAACAAAGGCATTAGTAACCAAACTACTGTTGCGAATAAATAATTGTAACGCAACATTGAATACTTACATCAATTTGATTGCATCTCGTGAAATGTTTTATTTTCAATTTAGGGCACGTCAAGCTATTAGGGATGGGGTAGTTTTTAAAAGCAAATAATAGGCAATTGTGAAAATGTCGTATTGATTTGATATCGCTTAATTCAACCTTTTAAATTTTTTTCAATTATGACACAAATAATTAACTTTTAAAATGCACCTATGTTAAAATGGCAATTAAAAATTATGTTCTTATCTCTCATTTGAAATACATTAAAATTTTATTGTAGCTTTGTGCATGCAATTCTTCCCCCATAATTTCACTGATTCCGAAATAGAATGTGATTTTCGATCGAATGGCATTTTTCGTTTCCAAGATATTGATGCGCAGATACATAAAAATGCTTTGTTAAAATAGATATTGTTAATGCACTAAACATGCATTTAAAAACGTTATAAACTTAAATACCATAGCCATGTTTCGTGTTTTGTAGTATAATAATAATAATCAGGTCAAAGGCAAACATTTACTCATAGACAATAATATGTTAATTAATGACATAAAAATTGCATAAGTTGATTAAATGTGTCACGCAACTCCACCGTAGACAACATGGTTTCAAGGACACTTAAGCAGTTGGACCATGGGACCAATAGAAAGCAGAGCAATTTTTTCAAATTCAAATTGAGACGAATCAATTTCAAGTTGAGATTGAAAAAATTCAAATGAAGTCAAGGCACACTGAAATGAGACTAATCCATTTCAAGATCTCCGTCTCGTTCTCTAAAGGTCGTTGGTTCCATCCCCGGTTAATGTGTAGTTATTTCCTCAATATTGGACTTTGTAAAATAATACCGTGTATTATTTTATTAAGAATGTTAGGCGAGGTGTAATATTACATACAGATCATCTAATAATACTATCAATGACTTATGTTGTAAGAATGTCCTAAGAATATCTAATATTTCGGGTCGATGTCGGGCCGACGGTGGCGAGTGGGGACATTTATGTGTTGTACGGGATAAATATGTAGATACCAAAAAAAGGTTTGTCTGAAACAAACCACGACGATACTCTGCTACCCATCGCTCCGCGTTCGTAACAAATCTCTAGACACTAATGAAACTTGACAACATCGAAACATGGAGACAATTTACTTTGCATAGCAATGTGCGCATTATCAATCTGCGCAGAAGCAATTGCCACGATAATTAAGTAATAATTCAAAACCATGAGTTGTACATTTAGATAACATCAGTAATTATAAATGCCAAACGTTTAGATTTCGAAATGTCACTCCGTTGCGGACGAGTCCGCGCGTCCGCCCGACAACAAAAATAAACTTTATTTTCTTATTCAAACTTTCAGAAAACGTAAACGACGGAAACATCGTAGACATCAAGAAACGCGAAAAATGCCATATTAATAAATCAAATTTCTGTTTGAAATATAGATTCATACACTTGTTACATACTAGATATACTTGTTCGCGTTGGTTTAATTTTGGTTTTCATTAAACTTACTCATTTTTTTCTGCACTGTATTGCACAGGAAGGAAACAAACCTTCTTTCAAAACTCTGTTGCAGCAATTAACAGGTTTTCCATATCTGGATAACTTTAAATTAGTACTTCGGATACTGTCATTTCTGACTCACTCTGAAAATTGGGAGATGCAACGCAAAATAATCGCTTTGCACGATTGGAAACATATTAGCAACTGCGTTCAATGACATAATCTGATTACTTAAGTTCACAAGTGGGATCACTTGCGCTTGGTCAAAACTGCTTGTTTGAATTTTGATGGTAAATTATGGACCTGCGCGAACACTTCCTATTGGACGGCGCTAACAGGCTGTCATATTTAGACGGTAAATTTAAATCTGGTGATTTTGGCGACCATTCATGTCAGAGATTGTAAACCGAACTGCGCCTTGCTGTGCTAGTTGCTGCTACCTTGCGAACATCAAACGGTTTATGTCAGAACAGACAGAACCTTGCCTAGCAATGCTGGCTGCGCAATGTTCAATTTCGTTTGATATTGCACGCCATTCGTTTCGTTTTATTTAAATTACGGTAATTATCCCGTATTTTTCCTTCATCTTGCAATCGTTATGTAATTTGTACAAACTTATGAACGATGTCTTTGTAGTTTTCGGGGTTTTAATAATGTACAAGAATAAACTTTCATTTTACTGTGACGTAAATGTTTGTTTTCAGAAATTAGCTAGTATAGATTCGTGGACGTGGCCATCATACACCATCCATGGTGCTTTTTGTAGGCGCTACAACAACTTTAACAATGCATTCAATATTTGACAAAAGTGCAAAGGGGTATCTCTTTTCAGTAGAACAATTTCTTATAATAGACGAATAATTTTATCAACAGTAGATATTCTTTCTTTGGATACTCAACTACGACTATTACTACATCACAACGCTTTGTAATCTGCACATCCACCGCTACATGGCTATATGCAATATCAACAACAAATGGCATGCGGATGGTAGAAGGTCGCCGAAATTGTGATATTGAGCGATCGTCGCTGACGAGGACAGTCGTGACACAGCAGTCCTGCGACTACCGATCACGAGAACAGTATTGACTTTGACTTAGAAGCGGAACCGATTTTGACGATCCGACAGAACGCATGTACGATGGACAAATAATAGCAAACCAGTTATCTGAACAATTAGAGCACACTGAATTAACTTAGCGTTGCGACTAACATGCAAACGTCGCGGCACTAATCAAAGCGTGACCATCAAAACAAGTTTCTTCGATGGTTTGCCAGAAGTTGAGCAATAGTGTGTAGATTCTCGCCTTGCCTCGTCTGCTGCAAGCCCGGCAAAGCTCAATCTGCGCAATGCGTCGGAAAATAATAATCTTCAATGATCTTCCACTTTTAGATTATGTTTATTTATGCTTGTCTGGCCGTCACAACTTTACGGTTTACTATTATTTAAAACTGAACTAAAGTCACCCGCGCAGGGGTGAAAACTTTAACCAACCAACACAAAAATCGACTAAATTTAAACCAAACTAAACTTAAACCAAAATTCAAATGTAACTTTCAATTATTGCCGCAACAGATTATATGACAATCCTCAAAGCCGATCAAATCCAAACATTCACTGCAATTTGTACAAGATCGTCACCTTTTGATTTCAAATTCCTAATCAGCATACCAAAATACATAAAAATTATTTGTGCAAAACACTAACTTAAATTGTGTTTGTTTGATTAATATTAACGTATTTGGACTTCTTTTTCGCGTTTCTGACGCAATGCTAGGCGACTTTTGCGCGAATTATTCGAGGAAAATGTCCTGCCAAGGAATTTTGCTGAAAATATTATTCGCCAACGGTTTATATACATCCGCGAAACTCTTTTCGTAACCGGACTTAATATTCTCGTACACGTTCACTGAGTTGTCGTTCATGACTTGTAAAACTTGCGCGCTCAGTTCCGTATTACCATCCACGAGATTGTCAAAGTCATAGATCAGTTTCTCAGGAGCATGATCGTCGATCCAATCGGTGATGTTTAAATATTCATTACCGTCCTTCGCGTAAATGTCGCAAGTCATGTTGTGCCACGCGTGCATATTCACTACAATTCGCAACAAATTAACGATCTGACGACTATCAGCGAAGACGGAACTTACTAAGAGTAACATTGCATGGTCCATGACCGTTGACTTGAAACAACAATAGTTTTCCTTTGATGTTGTACTGGCACGCCAATATCATAGCACTTGTGAAACTTTTCATGCGAATGTAGCAATTGTCCTTTTCGAATGAAGTTCTAAAATATTTACAAACAACATTAAATTTCGTATTGAACTAATTGACGCAAGCAACTTCAAACCCAAAGTTAAAAACGAGTACTCACTCGACATAAGGAAAAGTCGAAGTAGGCTGTCCGGAGATTACGCAATCAGTATAATGTTGCGTCATATCGATTGGACCACCGTTACCCTCGATATTGATGCGCGAGACTGCGAGATCATCTAAATCCGGCAGTCCGAAGGCCTTATTTCCTGATGCGATACCTTGAATGGTGCTTGAAGCGGCTCGGCCCAAGCATTTTCCAAAATCCGGATCCGATCGATGACACAGAACGAATTCTTTTGCTGAAACGATAAATGCGCCGAACCAATTAATCAACCCTATCGATTTGCGTCGGACGACAACGGCGACTTACGCGGTTTGAGTGCACCGGACATCGCGACAACCCCAACGACAACCACCGACAAGACCACAGGGTTGCCTAACATTTTGGATAATCGTGAGTGTCTTCGACGTTCTGTAATCTGTAACGCAACGTTGCTGTGCACTGTGAAGTATTACAATCGATGTGCTTATATATCGTTTGCTTACAACGATCTATTTTGAAGTTAATTATTAAATATCGTCGCAATTACATTGACAATGAGTTTGGGTGAATTGGTAGGAATTGCCAAAGCAAAATATGTGTTTCTCGGTTCAAAATGAATAATTAACGACTATAAAAATAATGGTTGTTTATTTGGTAATTATAAATTATTCGAAGGTCTGTTTTTTCCCTATGTATATATGTAGGTGGCACAACCAATGCGAATCGTACATGCGAATGATGTGTGTGAGCACTGTAATGACGGGTGTTTTGAAAAATAACACCAGCGATATGCGAGTGAGGTCGCCTTTATCCGAATGGTAGTGCGAAGAAAGAAAGCTGACCAAAAACGGGGATTTGCCGTTTAGAAACATGCAGGTCGGAGATCTGGGCGTAGGACACCACTTGACCAAATCTTATTAACACATTCCATAATGGAGAAAAAATATTTATAAATATAATTGTTCTTATTTGCTAGATTTTACGAGTATTATTACTATGAGGTTGTGCAAATAGTCGAATATTTCGGGGCGATGTCGGGCCTACGGTGGCGAGCGCGGACATTTATGTGCTGTACGGGATAAATATGTATTTACGAAATAAAGTTTAGTCTTGAACAAACCACGACAAACTCTGCTACCTATCGCTCCACGTTCGTAACAAATCTCTAGACACTAATGAAACTTGGCAACATCAAAACATGGAGACAATTTACGTTGAATAAAAATGTGCGCATTATCAACCTGCACAGAAACATTTTCCACGATAATTAAGTAATCATTCAAAACCACGATTCGAACATTAAGATAATAGCAATAATTATAAATGCCAAACGTTTAGATTTCGAAATGTCACTCCGTTGCGGACGAGTCCGAGCGTCCGCTCGACAACAAAAATAAACTTTATTTTCTTATTCAAACTTTTAGAAAACGTAAACCACGGAAACACCGTAGACATCGAGAAACGCGAGAAATACCATCATAATAAATCAAAATTCTGTTTGAAATATAGATTCATACACTTGTTACATACTAGATATACTTGATCACGTTGGTTTAATTTTGGTTTTTATTAAATTTACTCATCTTCTTCTGCACTGTATTGCTCAGAAAAGAAGAAAGCCTTCTTTCAAAACTCTGTTGCAGCAATTAACATGTTTTCCAGATCTGGATAACTTTAAATTAGTACTTCGGATATTGTCATTTCTGACTCACTTTCAAAATTGGAAGATGCAACGCAAAATAATCGCTTTGCACGATTGGAACTGTGTTCACTGATGTAATCTGATTGTTTAAGTTCACAAGTGGCATCACTGCATGTGGTCGACATTCAGCAAAAAGTGGTTCTGAATGAAGCTTGCTAACTTTTGCGCTTTCTAGTGATGGGATACTAAACTATCCGAAACAATCTGAAGCGGACGAAAGTGGTAGATTGAAGTTGAAAGTAGGTAGAAATAAATCTTGTTAAGTTAGCAATAGTTTAGGAAGTTTTGTTGTTCTTTCTACCCTTGTGTATAAGAGTGCGTACGGCGCAGGCTCGGCCCCCGGAGCAATCACCCTTAAGGTGGGTTTCACCCAGTTTTGGCGTTCAAAACACGCCCCCGGAGGGAGGAATAGTTCGCCCCGGAGGTTTTAGCGGAACACCACATACCTTGCAACGTATGCAAGGGTTCAAAAAGATTTCCTCCGACTGGGAAACAAAAGATAAAAAAAACAGGCTCGGCCATCTTTGCCTTCCCGCCCGAGCCGACACAGCCAACGCAATTCGTGACTTTCGCGTCTGAGCCGCCATTTTATAGTGAGTATTAAAACGGCAACACAAGCTAAGAATAAAATTCAAATCAAAAGTTGCATCACGTAAACAAGTACCGTTTTTGCATTTTTGCTAAAAATAGCATAACATAAATATCAAACTAAACTAGCTTATTCGACGCAGCATTTTTTTTTTCTTTGAGGTAAAAAAGCTTCATAGCTCAAGTGTGGGAGTTGGGGCTGTAGTGCAAGGCCCCTCGCCCACTAAAAACATTCTCTTTGATAAAGATGCAGCCGCATACAGTATCAGAATGCCTTCCAGCAGATTTTAGAGGCCGCTCTACCCGTATTGCCATTTGCGGAAAGCGTGGAGAGCAAGACGATAATAATATACCTATAAATAATTTGACATAAAAATATAAATAAATACTCTACACATATAAATACATAAAAACATATAAATAAATAACATGTATCGAAATTAAAACTACACACAAATACCCTCAGAACGTAAGACCAGCAACGCTAGTGCGTGGTTGCGTACAACGCGAAGCAGATCAATCCGCTAGTCATTCGCTAACCCGCTTCTGACCCTAATGCCCGGGCACGGTCAGCGGTCAGCGGCACTAGGTACAAACGGGTCAGCAGCGGTATTCCCTGAAACTCCGATGTGTCTTAGACCCCAGAGCAGCGCCTATTACGCTCAACTGTAGCACGCGGGTCCACCCTGCCTCAAAGCGTCGGTGATGATTACCGTTCGTGGAAGGCTCTCGTGGCGGGCAAACCAAGACGCTTGCCAGCTCGTTAGCACTTCGGCTGAGAAAACTGAACAACATGACGGGAGCGTCCATGAATGCGACTTCGTACCAACCGTGCAAGCAGCACCAACTCCGGTCGCAGACTGTGGCCCATTGGTGTAGATATGGGTCCAGTCCGAACAGTTACGATGCAAATGCTCGTACACATAGCGGTTGAAGGATACATCCACAGATATACGGGGCATCAACCAATCGGACACACCATATTGCATGCTTGCCTCCAGAGGCACCGGTAAGTCAAGCCCTTGGGCTGCCACCAGATCCCTGAAGAGATGCTAGCAGGTCGAGTAACCGTGAAACGCTCAGAGTATCGCTTGCGATTATCCTCACTGACGCCGAGGCGCTCGGATGCAACGGGGAAGCCCGCATTTTCAAACCGTATATCAGCCACTTTTGCTGGCGTCCCAGGTCATCGGGCATGAGGTTTGCCTCACAAAAAACAGACAACGTTGGACTAGTACGGAAAGCTCCGAGAACCAGAGGAACGCCCTGAAGGTGCACTTTGTTCAATAACCTCAGAGTGGTCCGCCGAGCTGATGCAAGAACCAAATTTCCATACTCAACACGAGACAAAACGAGAGCACAATAAACATTTAGCAAAACTACCCTAGGAGCACCCTAACGGGCACCAGACAGGCATTGAAGAACGTTCAACCCCTGGTGGCACCTGCGAACAACATTCGCCACGTGGATTTTCTTACCCCCAGAAGCCTACCGCCTATGGTTAATGCTGGAGAAGAATGCGGGAGACGTAGTCGACAAAAGTAAACGCATGTGGATTTTTCAGAGGATAAACGATAATTGCAACTAGAAGTTTACTGCTGGATAAGGTTTAGCTGACCTTGCAAAACTTGAAGATTACCATCGTGAAAGCCTGTGAAATCATCCACGTAGAGGATCCCGCCGTTTTCTTCGCTCAGAATCTCAGTTGGACAGTTTACGGCAATAACACCGTTTTCTAAGGAATGGTAGGTTGCCGTTAATAGGCCAAGATTTGGTTGATAAGTCTAGGGACTATTGGAAATAAAAACACAGTCGTCTCCGGCTAGCCAAGCGTTACGAACCGAATAATGATTAATGTCACGTCCAAAATCCGAATTTGACCGCCATCCCGCGATAACTGTTCGAACAAATTTGCTGCAATATAGAAAACCACACTGCAGCGTTTCTTTATTTTAGTTCACTTTACAGTTTTCTATAAATAAAAGTATTCTGTACAGGTACTTACATTAAGTAGTATATCATAGATCATAAACAACATCCTAATCATAGACAACATACTAATTTAGTATTTTGTCTATGTACTATATCTGAATTTACTATATTTTTCATATAAACACGATGCGAAATAAAATAAAAGCACAGAAATTTTGCAATAACTCGGCAAAAAAACACATTTTTTAAAGTTCAATGATCATCTATATAGACTGATTGTTATATTAAAAAGAAGGGCATCTGTTCTTCTACACGGTTAGAACGAACTATAACTCACTTTAGTATTCTTAATCGTTCTCTTTCCAGGAGCACTTCCCGCGTGCTTTTCACTCAAATACACCACGCGAACAATCTCACGAGTCACAAAATACAGCGCACATTGACCGAACTACTTCCTAGTATGTGGACGATCATGGTTAATTCAACAATCGCTCGTTGTTTGATGACGGCACGTACTTAACTGCGGGAGGGTAGGAGAGGAGTGAAGCGAAGCACGCATGGCCTTGAGCCCCACGAAACCACCCTTGATTCAATTGTGCAGTTATGCGTCGATTGCGCAAAATAATACGATATTATGATACAAAAAAGGTACAACGAATTTTACTTTCTACGCGCTGAATTCGCTAAAGCCAAGTTATAATTATCCGTTATAATTACGCATCGGACGACGCGACGATTTCAAGTGGCTGAAATTAAAATTTCGCTCGAACGAGTTTAACGCACACATTTGTCGTTTGCTATGCTGAATTTTGAACAACGTAAACGTGCAGTCGAGCGAACTTGCAGTATGCAACCCAAACAACTGCTATGCTTGCACAATACTCGACGATTGTCGCTTTGACATGTCGTGGTGCATTCATAGGTCCTGCATGGCGGCGATTATGTTCCCCAGGGCCGTGCGCGCGTCCGAGTGCGGCAGCTGATTGAGCACGTCCAAGGCGGCGTTGGAATGCTCGATCTGCAACGCTTTCGTCTTCTCCAGGCCGGCGCCAGCTTGGACGGCACGTCGGATGGCGTCGTACTCGACGTCGTTGACGCACTCGAGGCCCTTCTCGATCTCCGCGTAGAATGCGGGGTGCTCGTGGAGGTGGAACATCAGCGGGGCGCAGACGAGATTGAAGGGCCCCGTCGTGCCCGGGACGAAGGGTTCGCGGTCGAGGCACGCCTGCCACGCAAGGGCGAGATGTTTGCCGAACTTGTAGCCTTCTTCCTGGAGCCGGACGGAATGCCCGGCCAGCTGCAACGCGCCCTGGCAGGATTTGCCGAGCAGCGAGCCGGCGTTCAGCACATTGCGCAGCGTCCATTCGGCGACGGGCTTGCCGAGCGCGTCGGCGACCACCATCGGTTCGATGCCGTTCGCCGTCAGTTGGGCGATCTCGAATCGCTCCGAATTGGGGCGCGCCGGCAGCGGGTTGTTCTGCTTGTCGCGCGGCCCGACGAACTCGGCCTCGGCGAGGTCGCGCACGACGGAGCTCATCAGTTCGACGAGCGCCTGATTGCGCAGACCCGCCAGCTCCGAGCAGCTGTTGCTCAGCAGGTAGTCGCCGCTGAGGAGGGCGATCTTGTTGCCGAACATCATGTCGCCGACGTCGTCGGCGCCCTTCTGCAGGTTCACCATGCCCTTGTGCAGCAGGTGGCTGGTGCGCATCATCTCGGTCACTTCGGCGAGCGCGCGCTGCGAGTGCAGGACGCCGGCGGCTTTGTCCTGCTCCATGTCCGGAATGTTCGCCGCGTGTCCGGCGGCCTTCGACACCAGCAGGACGATCAGACCCCACGCTTGCATGTTGTTCTTGCCGTTGTACAGCAGGCCTCTGGAATTGCGTGCGTGCGGAAAGCGGTGTCGACGTGTGCCGCAATACTCACTTGGCGGTCTTCAGCAGCGGGTGATTCGACCCGACCAGCTTGCGCAAGTGCAGCGCGACGTTGGCGATCTCGTCCGAGAGCAGCCAGCGCAGACTGAGGAACGACGTGGGATAGCCGACGATCTTCTCCGCCTCGCTGACGGCGCGGTTCCAGTCCGGTTTGCGGCCGTGCGCCATGCTCTCTTGCTGGCGGCGGTTGTCCGTCGAGGAGCATCTCCACGTCGACGCGCTGGGTGCAGCCCTGAGCGCGTTCCACTCGCACCGCGCCGCCGCCGCCTTGCCGAGCAATTGACGCACGCTCATCATGGCTGCGACCGCTTCGGCGAGCTGGTATTGCGCCGACTGAGTCGAGAAAGCTCTTCGTCCGCCAGGCAGGTGAAAGTTGACCCGGATTAATCCCACTCGGCGAGCCGCGCGAGCGTGTCGGAATGGCGACGATGGCGCTGCGCGAAGCGGCATTGACCGCTGGCATGTGGTAGGAGATATACAATCGAAGACGCTTTGGCGCATGCAGCATTTGTGTACACGGTGAGAAGACGCCCCATAACATTGACGCCGTTGGAAGTTTGCTGGGGACATTCCAGAGAAGTCTAGAAGTAGTTTCAGACGTTTGCGAGATCTACGGCGCCCAAGGCCGAGCGCGCATCTTCAATTAGTCAGCAACGATTGAGTTTTGAAAACGGCGCGCCGGTTTTAACGTAGGCAATCCCAACAGCTCATATGCTTACACATTTGTGTGCACTTCTCACTTGCGTTTCTCTAAACGGCAATTAATCGAATGCAGTGCTTTCAAAGTGCAAGTTTTTTTCTCGCGAGGTTGACGGGAATTCTTAAAATGTCAAAAATTATAGAAAATAACAATAGCTGCTTCTGGAAATTATAGTCATAGAGTTTATCGTATTATAGACGGAAGATTATCGTTATTCCATCAAGACGATATACAAGATACAAATGTAAATAATACAAAATTAATAGAAATAACAACAAATGTATATATATG